>CAUJRU010000005.1:11100177-11285384 GCA_963277665.1 Viscum album | reverse complement strand
AGGGGTGGGGGATGTTCAAGGGATGGGGGTGTCCAGGAGGGGTTGGGGGGTTGTCCAAGGGTGTGGTGGTGTCCAAGGGGTGTCCAAGGGTGTGGGTGTGGTGTCCAGGGGGTGGGGGGGTGTACAAGGGGGTGGTGGTGTCCAGAGGGTGTCCAAGGGGTGGGGGATATGTGTCAGTTGGGATTGACTACTGCATCGTGGTTTCTGAGATTATGACATGATGATTTTTCCATGATGATTGGCATTACATTGTGATTTTCTCCATCTGAATTTTTATTTTAAATATGATTTGATTCTCAGGTTTACTCCATTTTTTCCAATTTTCTATCCACCGCTATAGGCCCCATGGTATTCTTTGATTCAATGGAATTTAAAACATTTATATCTAACTATATTTTGTTTTAAAAATAATATTCAAGCATATTTTTTAAATACGCATAGATTTGTTTTATGTTTCAAATTGTTTTACATTCAAATTATGATTTTGTTCATATAAACTTATATTTTTCTTATCTTAAAAATATATATATTTTTGATATTTGTTATAGGTAATAATGAATTGAAGTTGGATTATGACACATCGAATGAACAATGAATATGAGAAAGGTGTTGATGCCTTTTTGGAAATTGCTAAACGAAATGTTCCAAGTAGTGACATTTTTTTCTGTCCATGCCTGAAATGTTTGAATATGAATAAGTTGAAAAGTAGAGAGATAAAATATCATCTGATTTTTCATGGTTTTAATCCGAGTTACAGCCCTTGGATTTGGCATGGTGAATCTGGATGGAATGTCACTGATGATGATGATTCGCAAGATGGTAACTCTGATGGAATTGAAGAAATGATTAGTTATATTGTAGCAAAACAAATTGAGATAGAACCGACAGTTGCACGTCTATATGGTGATTCTGAAAAACCATTATATCTTGGTTGTACAGATTTTACGGTTTTGTCGACGGCGTTAAGATTGATTAACCTGAAGGCGAAACATGGATAGAATGACAGAATTTTTAGAGAGCTGCTACAATTGATGAAAGACATTCTTCCAAAAGGAAACGATCTTCCAGATTCGCATTATAAGGCCAAGAAAATATTATGCCCGATGGGATTGGGATACAAGAAAATACATGCCTGTCTGAATGAATGCATTATATATATAAGGGAATATGAATTTCTGTTAGAGTGTCCTAAATGTGGGACATCAAGGCATACGGTTAAAGAAAAATCACTGGCTGATGTAGATATTACAAAGCTCTCTTCAAAGGTATTTTGGTATCTTCCTATAATTCATCGTTTCAAACGTTTATTTTATAATTCACATGATGAAAAAAAGTTTAAGATGGCATGCGGAGGAGCGGGTATGTGATGGAAAAATATGCCATCCAGCTAATTTTCCACAATGGAAGAAAATTGACGTGCAATATTCTACATTTGGAAATGAAATTAGAAATCTCAGACTAGGGCTGTGCATAGATGGAATGAATCCATACTGAACCCTCAGTAGCACACATAGTTCATGGCTTGTTTTATTGGTAATTTACAACCTTTCTCCTGAAGTTTGTATGAAGCGCAAATATGTCATGTTGAGTATAATGATCTCTGGTCCAAAGCAACACGACAATGATATTGATGTTTACTTGTAACCGTTGATTGATGATTTGAAACTGTTATAGGCTGATGGTATTAGGGTGTATGATTCTTATAAAATGGAATATTTTCAACTACATGCAGTGCTTCTGTTCACTATAAATGACTTCCCAACATATGGGAATTTGTCTGGATACAGTGTTAAAGGGCATAAAGCATGTCCAATTTGCGAACAACACACGTCATATTGTCAATTGCATCATGGGAGGAAAACAGTGTACATAGGTCATCGAAAGTTTTTGCCTATGGATCACCCTTATAGAAGACTAAAAAAGGTATTCAATGGCTCAAAATAATTTGATACTGCTCCAAAACCTTTATCCCCAGATCTGTATTTGAGAGGGTGAAAAATCTTGATGTGACATTGGGAAAGACACGGAAATCTTGTAATGTTAGACATATTTGGAAGAAAAGGTCAATATTTTTTGAGCTAAAATATTGGATATATCATGATGTAAAACATAATATTGATGTCATGCACGTGAAGAAGAATATTAGTGATTTTTTTGATGAGAACATTGTTAGATATTAAAGGAAAGACAAAAGATGGGTTGAATGCAAGATTAGACATACTATCAATGGGAATACGTTTGGATTGAGATCCCACTCCTAAAGGAAGACGAACATTTCTTCCCCCAGCTTGTTATACATTATCGAATAGGTAGAAAATTAGCTTTTTTTAGTGTCTTCATGATATCAAAGATCCTCAAGGTTATTCTTCAAATGTAAAAAAATTTGTCTCATTGAAGGACTTAAAGTTGATAGGTATGACATCACATGATTGTCATGTCATGATGCAACAAATTATACTAGTTGCATTGCATGGAATATTTCCCATCAGTGTCAGAAAGATTATAATGAAGTTGTGTTATTTTTTTAATTCAATTTGTAACAAGGTTATTGATATGAATTCTTTGAAAATTTTGTAAATGGATGCAATTTTTATACTTTTCCAATTGGAAATGTATTTTCCTCCAACTGTTTTTGATATAATGGTGCATTTAATGATTCATCTGGTTTGAGAAATAAAGCATTGTGGACCTGTATATCTTTGTTGGATGTATCCTTTTGAAAGGTATATGAAAATATTAAAGGGGTATGTTAAAAATCCATATCGACCTGAAGCCTCCATTATTGAAATGTATATTTCTGGGGAGGTAGCAGAGTTTTGTATGAGATACTTGGCTGCGGCGCAACACATAGGTTTGCCTCCATCTCTCCATGAAAGAGTTAATAATGAGGGAAAGGGGATTCGTGGCTTGAAGGTAAAATCATTGTCCACTGAACAGACGAAGAAGTTAGAATCATACATCTTGAATAACATAGCCGAATCTCAATCATATATCACATTGCATATTAATGAGTTGAAACAATGTCATCCAAAGAAAAAAGAAATGTGGATTTTGAATGAGCACAAAAAAATTTTTTTGTCATGGTTTAGAAAGACATTTCTTGGCAGATTAGATGTATCAGAGACATTAAATTGGATAATGGGTGGTCCATTTTTAAATGTGATAACATGGTCCGGTTTTGACATTAATGGCTATACATTTCATACAAAATCTCAGGACAACAAAAGTGTAGTTCAGAATAGTGGTGTATAGGTGTTTGTAGAAGCAATGTATTTTTTGATTGCTATGGAAAAAACCCAATTTCTACATCAAGTGCATATTATGGAGTGATTGATGACATATGGGAGGTTGATTACTTTAAAATTAAAGTTCATGTTTTTAACTATAAATGGTTTATCGGTAACAACAGTGTCAGCCATGATGAATTTGGAATGACACATTTTAATCTGAATAGATTGGAAGACATGACATATTCTTTTATAATGGAAACACATGCAAAACAAATTTTCTATGTAGTAGATCAATCAGATATGCAGTGGGATGTTGTTTTACAAGGGAAAAAATGTTAGTGAGGATGAACTTGATGAAGATGCTGATTTATGTGAGATCCCTACTTCCATGGAAAGATTAACAGAACATAATTATGAGCATGTGGAAGACATGTTTTGTGCCATAAGGAACGATCACAACAAAGGAATTTGGGAAAAAAATCCATTTGTACATTCCTAAAATTACAGGTAACATATGTTTATTTCTTGTTTACATTTATTTTTTTCATAAAATGTTTTATATTGTAAGTTTTTTCATTATTAAAACATTTATTAAAACAAAATAAGTATATGATTTTGTTTGTTTAGTTTACTTTATCCTGTTTACCATTACATGAATGATATATCTATTTTTTTTGTTCAGTGACAATTACTTTACCATGTTTACCAGGTTTACCATGTTTAACATGTTTACAATTTTTACCATGTTGACCATCGTTACCATCTTTACCATTGTTTAACATGCTTACCATATTAAAAATGTTTACTATTATGTAACTTAGTACACTTTTCTATTTTCTGATTACAGTAGTATTTAAATATTTGAATTTGTATATTTTTGAACTAATGTTTGTTTTTTTAATTTGAAGGATAATGGCAGATCATTCAGTTGATCAACCACATGATTCTGGAGATGAGCATATTGTTCATACCACTGGGGCGGAACATTCACATGCTCCTATTACGACAAAGAGTTCAAAGGTTGGTAAACGTTGGTGCACACGTTTACCAAAATTAGCACTTGCACATACGCAGGATCAGGGGATACTTGTTTAGTTTGATGATGATGATATTCCTAGAGGTCCAAATGCATAAGATTTTAAGAGTTTTGTATCAACTCATGGTAAGATCAAAGTAATAATTTTTTATGATGACTGGAGAAGTGTGGATAAAGCGATAATCTCTCAGTTATGGGAGACGATTTTGGTAAGATCTTTTTCTATTGTTTGACTATTATTTAAATGTTTCTAGTATATATAATATGTTTAACCTCTTCTTTATTAGATGACATTTGATATTCCTGACACTGGAGGATTCGGGAAGAAATGCTTATCATTGGCTACCAGGAGATGGAGGGATTTCAAATAAACCCTCTCATCTGATTTCATTTATGTTCATAGGTGTCATGAAAATCCATGCCGTATATATCCTTTTATAGATGAAGTCACATGGAGACAGTTTTATGAAATTAGAAGAAAAGAGTCATTTTTGGTAAGGGCAATGTAATTTTTTATAAGATTTCTTATATAAATGATCTTATTAATGTTTTTTTAATGATTTCTTATTCTTAATTTACATCAAAAAAGGAAAGATCATCAAGAGATCCAATCTAAAAACATATACCCTTATAGTTTATCTCTGGGAGGGTATACATTTTTGGAAGAACAAATTATGGCGGAAAAATTTCAACAACTAAGAGTTGAGTCTTCAAGCTCGGGAGAGGTGGCCCCTCCATACCCTCTATCTAGACATGAAAAATGGAAGAGAGATCGGAAGGGCAAAAAAGGGAAATATCTTTTGGAAGAATCGAGAATCGTAGCTGAGAGGATTATAAGATATCTATTTTATTAATTTAAGTTAACTATTTTCTTCATATAATCTCAATCATTATAGAAATGTTCAATTAATTAATACAGGACTCTCTTGAGGAGCAGAGTTCACAGGGGGCATTTACTGGTACTGGGAGGCAAGATATTTTATCTGTAGCATTGGGAAAGACCGAACATCCTGGTTGTGTAAGAGGATATCTGGCAGGTGTATCGGTAATAAAAGTGTTACCACGTTCTTGAACTTATAACTTTGAGGGGGTTTATAAAAAAATATAATCCTTGGAGGATGAAGATCATAATATTAATGTGACGATGGAGGAAAAGATTAGAGTGTCGGTATAGTCTATGTTTGCAGAAATGCAAAGACAATTTCAGACTGCAGCTCCCACTCCTCCACCTCCCCCTACAGACCCCATTATTTATCCTTCACCTCCGTAAGTATCTCCCACTCCCCCACCTCAGCCTGCGGACCCTATTTTTTATCCTACTCCTCTGCCGCATCTTCCTACTTATTGCGAGTTTTATGTTGATGATCTTCAACATCATATAGTTTCATATGGGTTGGTATATTGTATAGAAGATATAGTTCATCATCAAAAATTAAAGGTAGAGAATCAGAGGGTCGATGTACAAGAAATTATAGATAGATCAGCTCGAGTACCATTACCTATAGATGAGGTGACGATAGTTGGACATAATATTGGCCATTTTTTAATTTTTCCATCCAGACTTCTTCGACTCATTACCATAGAGGTATGAATGTTATATCTTTTATTTTATTTTTTTTATTAAAGTTTTTTAATCATTTGAAAACTAATATATTTTCCTATTTATTTTTACAGGAATACTTCAAAGTTAGGAAATACTGTATAGACAACAACAAAGACAAATGGCTATAACATGAGATACAGATTCTAGTAGTCTTGATAGATTGTCAAGATATTCAATTTTTTTGGTGGGTCATTATGAGTTTCCAATGGAATATCATGTTTGTGGATGTGGAATAAGTGTGGGGATTATGAAAACTGATATCATTGAGCTTGTTACTAGAGATAAGTTGGGCATCAACGTGGTGCAAATTTTTTCCATGTATGTCTTAACACATTTTCCCTGTGTTATATTTATTAAAATTGTATACTTATGTCTATTTTGTATTAGTTATCTTTATAAAATTTGTGAGAGTAATGAGCTGATAGATGTATATGGATTCATGTACCCGCAACTGATTTCCCCTGAAGCATGTGCATTGGATGAGGAACAAAGAATGCTTTATATTGCTGAAAGACTTGAAAAGAATATAGTCACACAATGTTGGATGATGGATTTTTGTGAGAGGTATGAAACACATCTCTCTCAAAGAGTTCATTATATTTTAACATAAAAAACCACTAACCTTAAATTTCCTTTTAGCAGTGATCATTGGATGTAAGGGGTTTTTTCCCAAGTGGGAAAGCACTTTATTGGATATTCTCTGTCCATGATGATGTGCGGGAAAGTTTTAAGAATATATTGGAAAATTAAGTTTCAATTTATCAATAGTTTTATATATTATAATGAATTTTAAATTTACCCCATTAGTATTATTTTCTAACAATGGATGGGCCTACTTTCGAAAAAACACAACGAAAAGGAGTGCAAAGATCAAATATGTAAATGAAAAGTTAAATATACATTTATAATTTGTACTTTTAGATTTATTACATAAAAATAATATATTGAATTTACACTCAATCAAATAGAATTTTCAGGAACAATAAGGCGTCATCATATGCAGATATTATATGTTAAGATTTATGTATGAAATAATAAAAACTGGGATAGTTGTGAATTTTGAACTGGTAATATTTCCCCTTAAACATTTCCATAATATTTCAATTTGATTTATCCATTATACACATTAACTACTATCCTTTTCATTTTTAGCTTTTTGATGACCCTCAACCCTATACTGCCGAAGACATCAAACACTTACAAGTGGAGTAGTCAAATTATTTTACAGGTTTGATTGAATTTTAGTTGTTTGTATTGTAAAATGTAATTTGGAATATTGTTGTTGTAATTGTGTATTTGGTAGTCGTTTAGGTTGGATTTAGTTTTTTTTTGAAGTTGGGAGTGTATGTTTTGAATGTTATATACGTGAATGTTTTATTTTTTTCTACTTTTTGTTTTGTTCTACTTTTTGTTTTTCCAAGGGTGTGGGGGTGTTCAGTGGGGTGGGGGTGTCCAGGGGTCTGGGAGGGCTCTCCGGTGGGGTGAGGGGTCCTGGGTGTCCATGAGAGTGGGGGGGGGGGCAGTCCAGGGGTGGGAGCATTTCTAGGAGGGTGGAAGGGTTGTCCAGGGGAGTGGGGGATGTCCATGGGGTGTCCAGGGGTGTGGGGGTGTCATGTGGGGTGAGGGGGGTTTCTAGTGGTGGGGGGGGGGGGGGGGTTGTCCAGTGGGGCGGGTCCAGGGTGTCCATGGGGATGGGGGGGGGGCAGTCCAGGGGTGTGGTGGGGGCTGTCTAGTGGGTTGAGGGGGTTTTGGTCTATTTTTGGTAACTTTTTGGTCTATTTTAAGGGTGTGGGAGGGCTGTCCAGGGATGTGGGAGTGTTGTCCAGGGGGTGGGGGGTCTACCGGAGGGTGGGGGGATGTCTAGGGGGGTGGTGATGTCCAGGGGTGTGGGGGTGTCTAGGGGTGCAGTGGGGGCATTCTAGTGAGGTGAGGGGGTTCTGGTTTGTTTTTAGTAACTTTTTTGTCTGTTTCAGGGGTGTGGGAGGGCTGTCCAATGGTGTGGAAGTGATGTCCAGGGGGTGGGGGTATACATGAGGGTGGGGGGTTGTCCAGGGGTGTTTGGGGCTGTCCAGGGGGTCGGGGGGCAGTCCAGGGGTGTGGTGGGGGCTTCAATGCGGTGGGGGAGGGCTGTCCTGGGTGTGGGGGGTATACATGAGGGTGGAGGGTTGTCCCGTGGTGTTTGGGGCTGTCGAGGGGGTCAGGGGGCAGTCAAGGGGTGTGGTGCGGGCTCCAATGGGGTGGGGGAGGGCTGTCTAGGGTGTGGGGGGTATACATGAGGGTGGGGGGTTGTCCCGGGGTGTTTGGGGCTGTCATGGGGGTCGGGGGGGCAGTCCAGGGGTGTGGTGGGGGCTGTCAAGTGGGGGGAGGGCTGTCCAGGGGGGGTATACATGAGGGTGGGGGGGGGGGGGGTTGTCTTGGGGTGTTTGTGGCTGTCCAGGGGGTCAGGGGGCAGTCCGGGGGTGTGGTTTGGGGCTTTCCAGGGGGGTCGGGGGGTAGTCCAGGAGTGTGTGGGGGCATACATGAGGGTGGGGGGTTGTCGTGGGGTGTTCGTGGCTCTCCAGGGGGGTCGAGGGCAGTCCAGGGGTGTGGTGGGGGCTTTCAAGTGGGGTGCGCGTGTGGGGGTTGTTGTTCAGGAGGTTGGGGTGGTTCCCGGGGTGTTTGGGGATGTCCAGGGGGTCGGGGGCAGTCCAGGGGTGTGGTGGGGTCTGTCAAGTGGGGTGAGGGGGTGCTGTTCAGGGGGTGGTGGGAGTCCAGTGGGGGGGGTGTCCCGGGGTGTTTGGCGCTGTCCAGGGGGTTGGGGGCAGTCCAGGGGTGTGGTGGGGGCTATCAAGTTGGGTATGTTTTATATGTTATCAATGTAAATGCTTAATTTTTCATTAGTTATTGTTTTGATCTACTTCTGTTTTTGTGGTTCGAATTCTTGATTTGGTTTCTGGTTGTTTCTAGGGGAGAGCAGAGGACTACATTCGAATTTTTTTAAAAAATATTTTTCTTCCATGTCGGTTATTTTATAATCGGCGTGATCAAGAAATCGGGAAGGGTTTATCACGTCGGTTTTTTTAATTATCGACGTGATAAACACCTATGGAATGGTTTATCACGTCCGTTATTTAATAACCGACATGATAAAAGGCCTTGGAAATGGTTTATCACATCGTTTATTTAATAACCGACATGATAAACATGCCCGCCCGGGTTTATAACGTCGGTTATTATATAACCGACATGATAACCCCCCCCCCCTTGATTTATCACGACGGTTATATAATAACCTACGTTATAAACCCCCCCAGTTTTTGCATGTTAGTTATTAATTAACCGCCATGATAAAAACCACGATGTTATGTTTTTTTACGTCAGTTTTTAAATAACCGACGTAAAAAATGAAAAATAACCGACGTAAATAATGTTTTCTGCACTAGTGTGGGTATCTGTCATGTTTCTAATGTTACTTTTTAAAATAATGTTTTAGTATTCCTTTTTACGATGTGGGTTTCTATTAATGAAACTTTCAAGTAGTAAAAGATTTATATCCCTGATGAATTTCGAGGGAGAAATTCATTTTAAGGGGGGTAGAATGTAACACCTCGAGATTTTATGAGAAATATTTTTTTAAATTTCTTTGATGTCTTGTGTTATACGCTACACCAAGACTAGCTTGTGTTATACACAACGCCATATTAGCTTTTACTATACGCAAACAATATTCTTGGCTTGTGTTGCATGCAAGAGCGACCATCCTCGATATCGTGTATTGTACGCAATACCAAATTTCACTAAACAATGATAAATTATTATAATATAATGAAATACTTGTTATGAATAGTATTAACCGAATTTTAAATTTTATAACTTTATAATTCATCTTATACATTTTCTAGAATTTGATATGAAAACAAAATCAATTTTTTGATAAAAGATGTTTTTTCAAAAAATGCAGTTTTACCTCCTTTTGATGGTACATCCATTTTAAATATAATTTTTGACAAGTTTGTAAGTTAAATTTTACAAAATAAACTTCTTATTTTAAATCAGGATATAAAAATTTACATTGGATAAATTTTTGATACATTTCTGATAACTTTCATATTTTGACGAATAGTAAAAATACGCCTAATTTTAATTAAAAACAACTTTTTTCATCAAGATAATTTATATGGTTAAATTATAATATTTAATGGTCTTATAGTATAAATAGAAAATATATTTTTACCATTTGATATAATTTAAGTCATTATCATTAATTTTACATTGAATTCCAAGGGAAAAACATTTCAATCTTTGACAATGTTTTAACTTTTAAAAACCCGTTTTCTTAACAACAAGATTAATTTTAAATTAATTAATAAAACTTCTATGTTTTGAATTTTGAAAAATGGATTCCATATTTGGATTCAGTGGGTCAAAATTATGTTAATAGGTTACTTTTATTTATTTTTGGACATTATGAATAGTAACTAAGGTAATTTTTATTTACTACTTTTAAAGGTAAATCGGGTAATTAAGGGTAAAAATAAGATTATAAAATTACCCTAAAACCTTCCAAAATTATATTGGATTAATAAAGGTCGACCCATATCACGTAAGGGTCGAAATAGATTCATTTCATTGACTTTTGACCATGAAAATGATATAATTATTATTAAAACCAAAGAAAGTGACAACATGTCACTCTCTTATATCTTATAAGTGTAATAATTTTAATGTAGTAATAAACCTCATAAAACTATGAATATAAATAGTCTCCAAAAAGCTAATAAATTTATCTACAGCATTATAAATTATTTAGATTTTTTAGGGATTAAATAATTATCATTAATGATGATACAATAGTGATGTAGAAATTATTTTATTGATTGAAATATGAAATAAATGGCATTAAAAATATTAAAATAAATATTATATGAAATTATTAATGTTCTCCACAAATTTTATAGATGAATATGAAATGTTAGGAATCTATTAAATATTTTTTTTCTAATATATCCTATGTTTGTATTTTATTTAAATTCAAATAAATAAATAGTGTCAAAATTGACACTATTGTTATTTTGTAAATATTACATATTATAAAATGGTTTAAAAATCACAAAAATATTTAAAAAATATAAATTGTAATTTATATGGTCTAAAATTTCATAAATTATCAAATTATGGACAATTCACAACACATAAGTAATTATTTATAACAATTTAAAATTTAGGATATTATTTCCACAAATAAAATTAAATAGGTTAAATAAGGATAAATGAAGTTGACAAGGTTTAAAATAAATTAACAACATGTATAAATTTTATTGGTTGATTATATTACTAATATATCTCATATATTATTATAATTGAGTCATTTTTGGAGTTTTTTATGTGGTATTTGAATTTATTATAAATTAATATTTTTGAGGTTTCCAAAAGTGCCCCTCTCATCTCTTATAAAAGGGAACCTCCTCCCTCTACTCCTCACACCACTTTGAGCAATCATGATCAGTCAAACCCTACCCATTTCTCTTATCCACTTTCCTAGAAACATTATAGAGTTCCATTTCTTCTTTAAATACCAACTTTAGTGCCCTAAGAGGAGGTTTAGAAGAGGCGCGTCGAAAAAGAGGTAATATCCTTTACCGATTCATTCAAATTTATTTCTTCTTCTACTTCCTCTTCATTATTTGTTTCATTATAAAGTAATAACATAAGTACCACCAATATACTGATATGTTATTATAAATATGAACCAACCCTATTTCACCTTCTATCCATCCTAAGGAAAACAAAATCACCGCATGTGTGTATGTACGGAATACCGTCTCCACGCCGTGGTGTAATCTATTTTTCCACCACCGCCTTACTGGGATTTGTATAATGGTGTAAAGAATAACTATATATGGTTATTATTACATGATATTAATTCTATGATATTATATCATTCACTCTAATTCCATTCAATAATTATGGGAACGATATCATCGCTCGTGCGTACGTACAGATTGCCGTCTCCAAGACGCGATGCAATTCATTCTCCACATTAACCATTGAAGAATGGTTATAAAGTATATATAACAAATAATTATGAAATATATGACATATTAATGATACTGTATTTATTTATATGTTATTTACTTACTTCTATTCAATTTAATAAGTAAACGAATATAACGTTCATGGTTACGTACGACCTACCGTCTACATGAATGGTGTATTTCTTTCCATTTATCGATCTATTATATATAATTATATTCTGAATATATATTATATATAAATCATGTTTTAAATTCTGGAAGTAATTAATCATGATCTAAGTAATCATATGAATAATTACAAGTCAAATCACAGATGATAAATGAAACAATTTTACCCAAAACGCTACTTTAACATGGAATTGACAAATGAACGGGTAATATAAAGTCATAAGTGAATCATATATAATAACATAAATATTATTATGGTTTTGTTACAAGTTAATAATATTTTTAAACCCACTATACAGGAGTCTCGGACACATACTGAAAAAATTGGACATAAGGTAAGGGACAATTATTCCAATCTCGTTCTTATCCGAGATTGTTTATTTATAAGTATTTACTGGGGATTTATTTTTCATCCTTGTCCATAAAAAAGTTTTTCATAAAGTGTTTAATATTGTTCCATGTATTTTTAAATTCATGTTTACCCCTCTTTGACTTTTACTTTGTTTTATCGAAGGAATCTTTCTTTTTTTTACCATATGAGGTACTTTTTGACTTTTTTCAGTAAAAGTATGAGGTGAATGTTTTTTTTAACTTATACGGCATGAACAGATTTTTACGGTTTCATAACACCTAATTTTCATGATGCTTCCTCTACAAAATTTCATGATTCTTTTCAAAAAAATCATTTTATTTTAAAATTGCATTGCATTTTGTGAAAAGAAAATAATTTTGAAGAAGAAAGGATATTTTCCTCAAGATTTAATTTCAAGTGTTTTGTCAAAACTATTTTCCATATAAGATGACATTATTTAGTATGATTATGATTCATGAATAATGTCTTTGTTGTTTACATGGTATGATTATTATTATGATGAAATGATATCCATTTGTTTTATATGGATTTTTTAATTATGGGATGATGTTTATTAAACCCATTTTAATCTTTGGGTTATGAAGAATGATTTATGTTTATTTTGTGGCACATGTAAGAATGATTTCATTATGAGATGGGTGTGACCTATATTTACCTCCAATGAATTGGGTAAAGATTTATATCTCATGAGATAAACATGGCTGGAATGACAAGTAATATATGGTTCAATAATATAGGGTTGGAATGGCCAGTAAACCCGGTTCGGTAATGGACTTTGTCCACTATGATGGTCTTGTCCGCAATGCCTTGGATACTATGTAAATCATAACATGTTATTAACGGTTTGCCACAATTCCAAGTTTTTTTCCATGTTATTTAACATGATTAATGTTCCTTTATGATCTATGCCTTATGAACTGCCAAGATTTATGTCATTACTCTTAATTTGGATGTTTTATGTTCATGTTCTTAAGTTCAAATGTTTAGGGATTGTTTTATGTACTCCATGTTTACCTTTTATGAGCATTTGGGCTCACCCTTTTTATGTTTTCTATTCCCTAGGATATAAATAAAGGTTTTAGGTAAGAAAACCAAAGAGTAATATCTTTATGGGAGATGTTGAAGATCATTCACCATGATTAAGTGATTATATTCCGAGTTTCCAAAGACACTAATCTAATACCGTCATTGGGTGTCTGTTTTTGTCACGTATTAAGTATTCCGCAAAAGTAATGTTATATCATTGCATGTTAATCATTGGTTCTCTACACTAACATAACCTAAAAACCACTAATAACCCTATAATAACCACTAATAAACCCTAATAACCCCTAAAACCCACTATTAAACCCTAAAAAGCCTATTAAACACAAATAAATCGTAATAACCTCTAATAAACCATAAAAAACTCTATTAAACCCTAATAACCACAGAAAATGCCCCTAAAACCCCTAAAATACAATAAAAAACACTATTAAACCATAATAAAACCTAATAATCACTAAAAACCTTAACAAACCCGACAAAACTCTACAAAAACCTCCAAATAATAGCCTATAAAACCCTAAAACACAATAATAAACCCTAAAAAACCCTAATAACCCCAAAATAAATCATAACAAACCCTAAAAACCCCAAAAAATTCATAACAAATCCTATCACCGCCAAATAAATCGTAACAAATTGAAACAAACCATAACAAACCCCTAATAAACCGCAATAAACCTTAACAAAGCATAATAAAACCTAATAAATCGTAATAAATTATAATAAACCCAAATACAGTTTAATAAACCCTAATAAATAAAATAAACCCAAATAAATCTTAAATAACCCTAAAAAAGGTTTATAATCCCTAGAAAAAGCTTTTAATGCCTACAAAAGCCCAATAAAACCATAATATACAATAATAACGCTAACAAAGAGTAACAATTCCTAAATAACACTAATAAACCCTAAATAACCCTAATAAACCCTATTGTACCATATTAAACTCTAAAGAACACTAAAACACCCTAAGGAACCCAAAAAAAATGCTAAAACACATTTTATAACCCTAAAAACCGCTACAATACCCAAACAAACTCTAAAACACACTAAAAAACCCGAACAACCCCGATCAATCCCGAAAAAACAAATAAACCCAAAAAACCCAAAAAACCATTAAAAAGCAATCATATAACATAAAAGATCATAAAAACATATTAACAACCCTTTAAACCCCTAAAAAACCCCTATAAACCACAAACAGCCATTAATACCCTAAAAAGGCTTTAAATAGATACATAAACTCAAAAAACGTTACATAAAACCTAAAAAATGCAACAAACACCCTAAAAACGCAACATAAACCAAAAAACACATCATAAACCCCAAAACACTACATAGACCCTAAAAGTACTACATAAACCATAGAACTGTAACATAAACCTTAAAAACACAACATAAACCCTAAAAACAAAACTTAAACATTAAAAAACGCTACATAAAACCTCAAAACACAATATAAACACTAAAAACACTCCACAAACCCTAAAAACATTACATAAACCTTAAGAAATGAAACATAAATGCTACATCTCCCATAAAAACGCTACATAAACCTAGAAAATGAAACATAAACCCTAAAAAATGCTACATAAAACTTAAACCCTAAACACGCTACATGAACCCTAAAAACGTTACATAAACCCTAAAAATGATACATAAAATCTAAAACCCCTAACTAAACCCTAAAAACACTATATAAACACTAAAAATGATACATAAACTCTGACAATGCTACACAAACCCTAAAAAAATGCTCCCAAAACCCTAAAGACGCTTTAAAACCCTCAAAATATTAAACCCTTATATACCATAATATAAAAAATTAATCCCTAATAAAACCCTAATAAACTTTAATAATCCCTAAAAACACATTATAATCCCTAAAATCCTAAGAAACACTACTCAACCCTAATAAAACCCCAAAAATACCAAATAAACCCTAATAAATTATAAAAAAAACTAATAAAGCAAAAAAAACACATTAAGAAAACCCAAACAACCCTAACCAAACCTAATAAACACTAATAAACGCAAATAAACCCTAAAAATCCCTAATAAACCAAAAATAAATAAAAATAAACCCTACTCTACCCTAATAAACAATAAAACACCATAATAACCCCTAATAAAACCCTACAAAACCCTAATAAAGACAAAAAATGTTAGTATACCTTAAAAAATCCATAGAAACCTTGATAAACTCTAATACAACCTAATAAACCCAAAAAAATTCTCAAAAATAATAAAAAATGATCACCAACAATAAAAATGTGATATACTACCAAAAAAGTCCTAAAAACACTAATATAACCTAACAAAGGAAAAAAATGCTAATATACCTTAAAAATTCCAAGAAACCCTAATAAACAATAATAAAATCTAATATAACCAAATAAACCCTAAAAATCTCACAAAGAAAAACAAAATGCTCACAAAAAATAAAAACATGCTATATTATCTAAAAAGACCTAACAAACCCTAATATAAACTAATGAAACAAAAAAACTAATAAACCCCTAACAAACCCTAATAAACCCTAAAATTCCCTAATAAACCCTAATAAAAATGAATATACCATACTAAAAGCCTAAAAATACCTTCTCAACCCAAATAAACCTTAACACACCATAACAAAACCTATTAAATCCCAACTAAACCCCAGTGAACAAAAAAACGCAAACAAACCATTAAAAAGCCCTAGAAACCCTAATAAACCATAATAAATTCAAATAAAAGCTAATAAACCATTAAAAGTGCTCATAAACAATAAAAACGTGAAAATAAAACCTAAAAATCCATAACAGCACCTCGTATATATTAATAAAAACTAAAAAACACTCATATACCCTAATAAAAACACTAACAAACCCTAAAAATCCCTAACAAAACCTAATAAACCATACTCAACCCTAATAAACCCTAATAAAACCTTTAAGATACCAACTCAACCCTAACAAAAACCTAAAAATACCTACTCAACCCTAATAAACCATAACACACCATAATAAACCATAATAAACCCCACTAAACCCTAAAAATGAAAATATACCATTAAAATTCTCTAAACCCCTGAATAAATGCTAATAAATCCTAAGAAAGCCTAAAAGAGCTATTAAACCCTAATAAAAACCACTACACACTAAAAAAACCTAATATACCCTCTTAAAAATTAATAAACCATAATGAACCATAATAAACCCTAATAAATCCTAAACATACCCAAATATAACATAATATACCATAATATACCCTAATAAACCCAACTCGATCCTAATAAAACCCTAAAAATACATAATAAACCCTAATAAACCTTAACACACCATAATAAACCCTAATAAAATCCTAATAACCCCCATCAAACCCTAAAAAACTCTAATATGCCATTACAAACCCCTAAAAGCCTAAAAAACTATAATGAATGTTAATAATACCTAAAAATCTGAAAAGGGGATAGTAAAACCTTAAAATAACTCTTATAATAATAGTAGTAATAATGCACGTGCATGAGAATATGCATGTGCATGGTTTAAATAATAAATCATAACGCACGTGCATTTGCATATGCATGCGCATTTTCATGTGAATGATAATAAATAATAAATTATAAATAATAATGCATGTGAATTGCATGTGTATATGAATTTTCATGTGAATGATAATAAATAATAAATAATAACGCACATCCAGTGCATGTGCATGTGCATGTGCAAGGTAATAAACAATAAATAATAACAAACTTCACATGAATGCGAATTTGCATGTGAATAATAATAAATAGTAAATAATAACATGTGGGATAATAGAATAATGAAAGTGCATTGTGTGTGAACGTGCATGAGAATAAATAATAATAACACATGTGATAATAGAATAACAAAAGTGCATTTCATTTTTATCTGCATGGTAATAAAAAATAATTAATAACGCACGTGTATGTGCATTTATGTGTAATGATAATGATAATGATAATGACACATGCACATGCATGGTAATAAATAATAAATAACAATGCACGTTCATGTGAATTTGTATTTAATGATACAAACAAAAACAAAAAAAATAACAACAACAAAAACAAAAACAAAAAAAATAATAATAATAGAATAACACAAGTGCATTACATGTGTACGTGCATAGTTGTAAATAATAAATAAATAAGAGTAAATAAGAACGCACATTCAGGTGCATGTTCATTTACATTTGATAATAATATTAATAATAATAATTGTAATATTAATAATAATAATAATTCATGCACGTGCATGGTATTAAATAATAAATAACAATGCAAATGCATATGGGTTTGCATGTTTTTTAGACAAATCGAGACATGAATTGGTTACCCAATTCATGCCCCAAATAAGTTTATTAAATCAAAAGTAATATTGTACATGCTCGAGGTACAATGATCATACACCAACACCAACATAAGAAATAAAAGAGATACATGATATTAGTTCGAATAAGCTCAAATCTCACTTCATTCAAACTACTTGAGACATCATGTTCATGTCCAGCCAAAAGATCAGTAACTCCGATCAAGCTCCAAGTCCTCAGGATCAAAAGAGGTCAACCAAGTAGGTGTATAGCAGATACCTGCCAACATGCAAAGAAGAATATCTAAAAGTTTTGTTGATAAGTTAGCATATAAGTGTAGAGCAAGATGTACTTGGTCATATTCGAGGCTGTGAAATCCCCCCAAAAAGTACAAAAAAACTAGACAGTGTCATACATCCTTCAAAAATCCAGCACATAGAGTATCTATAATTCCAGGGAAGATATAACATGTATCTACAATACTTTAAAAAGAAGTATTACGACATTACAGACACCCACTACTGACTGAACCAGGGTCACCAGCCAAAAAAACAGAACAAGGCTACATCGAGGAATGTAAGACCGAAGAGTGCAGAGGGAACCAAAACCTCCAGCACACCCGAGCATTAAGCCTCAGAATGAAAACCAGAAATTTAAATGCTTGATCCATATCATAATGATGTTCCATGAAGAAAATAAACTATCTAAATAGATGCGAGGAGACCAAAAAGAAATAAAATGCAGATCCCTAGATCATGAAGAATATACTTAAACAGAAATGATCAAACCCATGGAATGTCTCAGAAGCAGAAGTTGGGATTCTTCTTGTATTCATCAACCACCCTTGTGTACATTCGTTTTCTGATTTCATGGTATGTTTCAGCCGAAATCTGATAATGGAGATATTATTGATGCATTACTTCATCTTTCTCCTCTATCCAAGAAAAAACTTCACTCACATCATCATTATCAAGAATCTGATATGCATCTCAATATGCAGGGTCTATTTCTTTATCATACTTCTCCTCTTTATGAATTGGAATCAGATCGACCATCAGGTTGGGAGTCTTAGCATTTATCTTACAAGCATGAAGCGATCTTGTTATTATTGTTCTTTCCACATCAGAATAGTCCCTACACTTCCTGGACTTCTTGGGGTTTAGGGAAATGAATCCATCTGCATCCACCATCGTCTTTTCTCCTTTACTAGCGCTTTATTTGAGAAACTTGTCCTAAATTATATCTAATGTTTCTTCTTCTTCTTGAAAAGAATCATTGGAGTTTTCTTCTTTTGCATTAGCCCTTGATTCATGCAAGTCACGCATGTCCTGCTTCTCCGCCATGGAAACGATGGTAGCATTGTTATTGGGGACAACCCGAAAATCATCCACAGGGCTTGTTAATTCTCTGCCCTCAGAGGGTTTACCATCATCATTTCCTTTATGTGTTGGATCTTCACCAGTGGTATAAGTGCTAGATGGAACATTTTCATAATCAACACCAATCTTTTTCTTACCCTTCACAATCCATGTGGCTCTCCTAACTGTAGGACAAACAGTTTGCTGTCCACATACTTTGGATATATGCCCAAGAATAGAGCATAGAGTACAATACTCTAGAAGACTCTCATAGAAAACCTCTGGAGAGAATCCATATTCTCCATTTTGTATCCAAATGTGAGAGGGGAGAACCATAGAGACATCAACTTCCACACAAATTCTTACAACATAGGGTCGTTAGAGAGTGTTCATTGCCGAATCCAATTTAAAGGGATTTCCAATGAGCTGAGAAATTGGGAAAAGAGCCAGGTGTTGGAACAGATGCAAAGTTATCCTAGGAAAACCAATCCAAATCGGAACTATAGGAGATTTGGTGACTGGTTCAAAATTTGGGGTCCATTTTAGAACTTTCATGGAGGAAATCCCAAAATACCATGGCCGCTTGGCCCAAAATTGATAGTAATCATCCTTAGAGGGAAGGTGAAACACAATGTTTGATGAGTTGAGAAGGCCGATTTGAAATCCTGAAAAACCTATGGTTTCCAGGGATGATCTTAAAATTTTCAGTTAGGGTCTGTGCATAAGGAATTTTCCAACAAGAACAAAATGGAGATCATTCGCAAGATGGTTTACCTCAGAGATTGAAATAGAAATCACCAACTGACTGCGATGTCCAAAAAACTGAGGAGTAACCGAAGGACCAGGAACTACGACATCATTTTCTAGAGGTCTTTTATTCTCATGCATTCTCCCAGCCGTCAGATACGCGAAGGAGCGAGGATTTGAGTTAGGGTTTTTACCGCTCCAAGCCGGGTTGACCGCAGTATCTATGGGAATCAGCCTATCCATCTTTCCTTCCTTCTTTGGATTTGCATGTGATAATGATAATAATAATGATAATGAAAATAATAATAATAATAATAATAAACTGTGATTATAATAATAATAATAAATGAATAATACAAGTGCATTGCATATGCATGAGCCTGGTAAGAAATAATAAATAATATCGCACGTGCATCTGCATTTTCATGTGATGATAATAATAATTATAGCAGTAATAGTAGTAGTGATAATAGTAGTATTACCAATGCATGTGATAATAGAATATTACATGTGCATTACGTGTGCATGTGCATGGTAAAAAATAATAACGCATGTGCATTGCATTTTCATGTGATGATGATGACGATGATAATAATAATAATATTATTATTATTATTATTAACAACGCATGTGATAATAGAATAATGCACATTTGTTGAATGTGCGTGTTTAGGTATTTGCATGTGCACTAGCATGTGATGACAATAACAACAACGACAACAACAACAATAACAACAAAAACCATAATAATAATAATAACAATAAGAATAACAACGTATGTGACAATAAAATAACGTGTGTGCATTGCATGTGCACGTTCATGTTAATAAAAAATAAATAATAATGCACATGCATGTGCATGTGCATGTGCATGATATGATGATGATGATGATAATAATAATAATAATATTAATAATATTAATAATAATAATAACAACAATGCATGTGATAATAGAATAACGCATGTGCATTATATGTGTAGTGCATGATAATAAATAATAACTCATAGCGAACTTGATGATAATAATAACAATAATAGTAATATTAATAATAATAGTGCATGTGATAATAGAATAACACACATGTATTGAATGTGCGTTTGTATGGTAATAAATAATAACGCATGTGCATTTGCATTTGATTTGATGATAATAACAAGAATAACAATAATAGTAATAATTACAATAACATTAAAAATGCATGTGATAATTGAATAATGTAGGTGCATTGTGTGTGCACGTGCATGGTAATAAATAATAACAGACGTGCATGTTCATTTGCACGTGATGATGATGATAATAATAATAATAATAATAACAACAACAACAATATATGCACATGCATGCAAATAAATAATATATAATAAATAACAAATAATAACGCATGTGCATCTGTATTTGCATGTGACGATAATAATAATAATAATAATAATAATACTGATAATTATAATAATGATAATGATAATAATGATAATGATGATAATGATAATAATAAGGTGTGTGATAATAGAATAACACACGTCCCAACAAACCCTAACAAAACCTAACGAACCCTAACAACCACTAATAACCCCTAAGAACCACTAATAAACCCAAATAACACCTGACACCCACTATTAAACCCTAAAACCCTAATAAACACTAATAAAACATAATAACCTGTAATAAACCCTAAAAAACTTACTAGACTCTAATTTATGCTACAAAATCCATAAAACCCCTAATATACAATAAAAACACTATTGAACCATAATAAATCCTAATAATCACTAAAAACCCTAACAAACCTGACAAAACACTACAAAACCCACCAAATAATAGCCTACAAAAACCTACAACCTGCTAATAATCCCTAACAATCCCTAATAACCCCATAATAAATCGTAACAAACCCTAATAACCCCAAATAAATCGTAACAAAACCTAATAATGCCAAATAAATAGTAACAAACTGAAACAAACCATAACAAACCCCTAATAAACCGAAATAAATCCTAACAAATCATAATAAACCGTTATAAGTCGTAATAAACCCAAATACACGTTAATAAACCCTAAAAATACAATAAACCCTAATAAATCCTAAATAACTCTAAACAAGATTGATAAACCAAAGAAAAATCTATTAATGCCAACAAAAGCCCAATGAAACCCTAATATACAATAAAAAACGCTAATAAACCGTATCAAATCCTAAAGAACAATAATAAACCCTAGAGAACCCTAATAAACCATACAGAACCATTATATACCTTGAAGAACACTAAAAAACCCTAAAGAACCCAAAAAACGCTAAAACACATTACATAAAGCCTAAAAACCACTACAATACCCAAACAAACCCAAAAACACACTAAAAAACCGGAACAACCCCTATCGATCCTGAAAAAAGAAATAAACAAATAAAACCCCCCCAAAACCATTGAAAACCCATCAAATACCATAAAAACCATAAACACCCGTTAACAACCCTTAAAAACCCTAAAAACCACTAAAAACCATAAACTACCATTAAATCCCTAACAAAGGCAACAAATAGATACATAAACACAAACAATGTTACATAAAACCTAAAAATGCAACATAAACCCAAAAAATGAAACATAAACCCAAAAAACGCATCATAAACCCAAAAAAACTCTACATAAATCCAAAAAGCACTACATTAACCCTAGAACCATTACATAAACCCAAAACAACACAATACAAACATTAAAAAACACTGCATAAAACCTGAAAACACAACATAAACCCTGAAAACACAAAACGTTACATAAACCCTAAAAAATCCAACAAAAACACTACATCACCCCTAAAAACGCTACATAAACCCAAAAAAACAATACATAAACCCTAAAACATGCTACAAAAAACCTAAACCCTAAAAACGCTATATAAACCCTAAAAATGTTACATAAACCCTAAAAAATGCTACATAAAACCTAAAACCTCTAACAAAACACTAATTGTGCTACATAAACACTACAAATGCTACATAAACTCAAACAACGCTACACAAACACTAAAAAATGCTACAAAAAACCTAAAGATGCTTCAAAACCCTCAAAGATATTAAACCCTCATATACCATAACATAAAAAAATTAAACACCAATAAACCCCTAATAAAATCTAATAATCCCTAAAAATGCCTTATAATCCCTAAGAACCATAAGAGACTCTACTCAACCCTAATAAAAACCAAAAATACAAAATAAACCCCAATAAATGATAATAAAACCTAATAAACCCTAAAAACATTTTATGAAAACCTAAACAACCCTAACCAACCCCAATAGACACTAATAAACACTAACAATAAATAAGAAGGCACATTCATGTGCATGTGCATTTACATTTTATAATATTATTAATAATACTTATTGTAATAATAATAATAACGCATGCATGTGCAAGGTAATAAATAATAAATAACAATGCACATGAATGTGGATTTTCATGTGATAATGATAATAATAATGATAATGATAATAATAATAATAATAATAGCTATAATAATAATAATAATAATAATAATAATAGAATAATACAAGTTCATTGCATATTCATGTGAATGGTAATAAATAATAAATAATAATGCATGTGCATCTGCATTTTCATGTGATGATAATAATAATAACAACAATAGTAGTAATAGTGATAATAGTAGTAGTACCAATGCATGTGATAATAGAATATTGCATGTGCATTACCTGTGCACGTGCATGGTAATAAATAATAACGTGCGTGTATTGCATTTTTATGTGATGATGATGACGATGATAATAATAATAATATTATTATTAATAATAATAACAACGCATGTGATAATAGAATAACGCACATGCATTGAACGTGTGTGTTTATGTATTTGCATGTGCATTTGCATGTGCATTTGCATGTGATGATAATAACAAAAACAAAAACAACAACAACAACAAAAACAACCACAGTAATAATAATAACTATAAGAATAACAACGTGTGTGACAATAAAATAACGTGTGTGCATTGCAAGTGCACATGCATGGTAATAATAAATAAATAATAATGCACATGCATGTGGATGTGCATGTGCTTGAGATGATAATAATAATAATAACAGTAATAATAATAAAAATAATAACAACAATGCAAGTGATAATATAATTACGCACGTTCATTGCATGTGCAGTTCCTGATAATAAATAATAACTCATAGCGCACGTGATGATAATAATAACAATAATAATAATATTAATAATAATATCGCATGTGATAATAGAATAACACACATGTATTGAATGTCCACGTGTATGGTAATAAATAATAATGCACGTGTATTTGCATTTTCATTTGAAGATAATATCAATAATAACAATAATAGTAATACTAAGAATAATAATAAAAATGCATGTGATAATAGAATAATGTAGGTGTATTGCGTGTGCGCGTGCCTGATAATAAATAATAATAGGCATGCATGTGAATTTTCATGTGATGATGATAATAATAATAATAATTATTATAATAGTAATAATAATAATAAAAAAACAACAACAACATATGCACGTGCAGGGAAATAAATAATATATAATAAATAATAAATAATAACACATGTGCATCTGCATTTGCATTTGACGATAATAATAATACTCATAATAGTAATAACAATAATGATAATGATAAAAATTATAATAATAATGTGTGTTATAATAGAATAACACACGTCCTAAAAAATTCTAACAAAACCTAACAAACCCTAACAATCACTAATAACCCCTAAGAACTGCTAATAAACCCAAATAACACCTGAAACCCACTATTAAACCCTAAAACCCTAATAAAGACTAATAAATATTATTAACCTATAATAAACCCCCAAACCCTATTAGACTCAATTAAATGCTACAAAATCCCTAAAACCCCTAATATACAATAAAAAATACTATTAAACCATAATAAGTCCTAATAATCACTAAAAACCCTAACATACCCGACAAAACACTACAAAACCAGCCAAATAATAGCCTACAAAACTCTACAACCCACAAATAAATCCTAATAACCCCATAATATATCGTAACAAACACTAAAAACACCATATAAATCGTAACAAATCCTAAAAATTCCAAATAAATCATAAAAAACTGAAACAAACCATAACAAACCCCTAGTAAACAGCAATAAACCCTAAAAAATCATAATAAACCGTAATAAATCGTAATAAACACAAATACATATAAATTAACCCTAATAAATAAAATAAACCCTAAGAAACCCTAATAAATCTTAAATAACCCTAAAAATGTTGATAAACACTAGAAAAAATTTATTAATGCCTACAAAATCCCAATAAAACCTTAATATACAATAAAAAATGCTAATAAACCACATCAAATCCTAAAGAAAACTAATAAACCCTAATAAACCCTAAATAACCATAATAAACTCTAAAGAAAAACACTAATGAACCCAAAAAAAGATTAAACAGAATACATAAACCCTAAAAACCGCTACAATACCCAAACAAACCCTAAAACACAGTAAAAAACCCAAACAACCCCAATCAATCCTGAAAAATGAAATAAACCCTTAAAAACCCCCAAAAAATCCCTAATAAACCCTAATAAAAATGCTAAAAAAATCATAAAAACCCATTTTTAGGGTTTATTAGGGTTTTCTAGGGGTTTATTAGTTTTTATTAGCATTTTTGTGAATATTAGCATTTTTAGGGTTTAATAGCGGCAATTAATAGGCGGTCATGTCTCCGTGCCAACAAAGGCCACCGACTCGATACGGTGGGGAACTAACATATGCAAGGCTAGCCCCCTACAGATGCATGTAAAGTCCACCATCATGATGTGGTGGCAAACAGAGAGATAAACCAGCATATCCCGACACAAGGGAAGACTCGTTCAACTTCCCCGACACAAGAGAATTGTCAGTACCCACTGACCACCGGTGTTCTAGAGCAGGATATTCCTACTCCGATACCAGAATGGGCCTTTATACCCGTTCCAGCCAAAGATGTCTCTCTGCATATCTTGGCAATGATGGAGGAGCAGGTATCGATCCCAGATCATATATTTAAGACTTTCCAAAATGTAATTGCATCAGCAGCAACAGAAAGGAATCGGGCTCGTGATCCCATCTCCCCAATTGAGGTGACTCATCTATGAGACGAGATAGCCTCCTCGGAGAAGATCTACATCTCTGCTTCCACCCAAGAGGGTCGTTGGCCATATTCCATGATATAAGGGAAACCAGATCGAGTAGCCTCACTCGTTCCAACTGGGGGACACCCGTCCATCATGGTGGATGCTCTAGAGTAGGCATATATCCCTACTAAAAGTCAAGATGTTTGTTGGCCTATCTTGATAGCATCACATGACCCAATTAGAAAGGGACCCAAAGGTGAAGGCCATTATCAACAGCAGACGGTCCCCGCTGCCCGGAAGAAAGCGCCCTGAACGCGTCGAAGGTAGCTGGAAAATAAAGAGCGGGTTCATGACTCCACTCTGTTGAAATCTAGGGTTCCCAATGCTGCTAAGCACATATCTAAGGCTCAGAACCATACACACACATTACCATATTATGGGAGTGTCAGTTGCAGTTGTGAAGGTCCTCCTCGTAATGTTGATACCAGAAGCTCTGAAGGTCCTCCCCAGAGCACCCGCGGGGGCCTCCCCCATGGGCATATAATGATCGATCACGATGGATTATATTTTGATCCGAGTCACGGAATCCATCCATGTGACCTAAAGATTGACCAGCAAGAAGTCCCTCCACTTGCTGCAGTCCACCCTGAAGGCCCTCTCTGGGGTATACACTGTAAACACTCTCCATGGAGAGGGACCACAAATTATGATAGTAGTCCTCTCTATCATAGTCACAACTACAGAGGCCCTCCCCGCAGTGACGTCTCATCATGACAAGAATGCCCTCCCCTTGTCGTGGCCTGCCCTGAAGGTCCTCCCCAGGGGTTATGTTGCAATGACACTCCATGCATCTAGGCATCAGATCACGATGGATGTCGTCGCCACTCTGATAATGGAGGTCCTTCCTGTAGAGACTTCAAGAAACGAGAAGACCCTCCCCTCATTGCGGTACATTCTGAAGGCCCTCCCCAGGGGGTACCTAGCAGGTATTCTCCGAGTGGCAGCTGTGATGGTAGTCCTTACCACCACGACCTCCATTGTGAAGGTCCTCCCCGCAATGGCCCAAAGCAACAGGAAGCTCCTCCCCTTGTCGGAGTGGGTCTTGAAGGTCCTCCCTAGGATACACATCGAACATCAAACCATGATGGTCATCCTCACCATGATGGCAGTTATTGCGAAGGTCCTCCCCGTAGTGACATATCATATCGATGGGAAGGTCCTCCCCCTGCCGAATCAAGCACAGAAAAGCCCTCATATGATGAGGCACTCAGAAGGATGGGATAAAGCATGTCAGATTCCCAGATAGTCTCCAACGACACCCTTCTTCAATTAGGAGATGGTTCGGGGCCACGTTCATCTTCTGAACGACCTTGGAATCCCCCACATGATAATTAAATACCTACCATCCCCACTCCCTCAGACCACACTATCGGTGAGTGTCTTAGTTGGGCCGACCAGGTAGAGGAATCACTAGCAGAGGAGTATGTCGACATGTTGCACCTGAGGAAACGACTGGCCAGAGATGATGTACCAGTTATGTTTTGGCCCATGACCACCTCTCAATTAGGCATACCCAGAATTTTTCCAGAAGGAAGTGTGCACGACATCCGATCCAATATATGGAAAACCCTTCATCGGATGAAATCAAGATTCCTTCCCTACGATGGGTATGTAGACCATTTCAAGACAATAAGAGACCTCCTGCATCACATCGACCTAGAAGCTCTTCCTTAGGCGTGGAAACCGTGACCTGATAGGTGTAAAGGAAACATAAAGTTATCCTACCTCCATGAACTACACCATTTGTGCTGCCTCATTGGTGACGCTTCGACGGGAGTCTATATCAAAGGATGGGGAGAACATGGAGCTCTACATTTTACTCCGCTCCCCACATAGAAGAACCCGTTCGGCATAATTTCTTGTAATGTCTTCACATCAAGACAACAATCGAGTGGGTCCCTATTCAGAAATGGCGACACACCCAACATAGATAGGCCTTGATTAAGTCCCAGAAGTTTCAGGCCCAACGGGAACAATCCATTCACAAACTCCTGAATCCGGCCACCGAAAGCATACAACAGGCCTCTCGCCTAAGAGATTCCAATCATCATTCATTTCTTGCCTCCCCAAAGGGGATTGATTCACAGGTGAACTATGCATCAGATCCAGTTCACCCCTCGAATGGGGGTAGGCATGATCAGGCAGGTAGAGAAAGTAGTAGCCACAACCACAATCCAGGTTCAACTGTAACGCCCCGCCCCCAGCTACCCAGAGCCGGTGCATTACTTCGTAACATTGGCATGATCCCAAAAGATCAAGTCTCGAAAGACCGATTAGTTTAGTAGCCTTGGAAACACTAGATACATTCATAAGTCTTTCATTAAATCAAAATTAAACAAACTACAAAAAAACATGGTCTTCATATTCCACACTCATATCTTCACTGATTATTCTTGCAAGTCAGTCATAAAATACTTCTTCACAACCTGGAAAATTTTTAAACATTGAAAGGGGTGAGCTCAAATGCTCAGTAAGGATAACAATAATGCGGAAGCTTTCATAAATAAACATTAACATTTAAGGCAATGTATAACTAAAACAAAAGCCTCTTAAACATGAACTTCAACATAATATGGCAAAAGTAAAATGAGATAATGCCATTTACTTCTTCACATGGATATTCTACTGGTCGAATAATCACATGCAATATCAATAACCACTTTCATAATGATGTAATGCATAATGCCAGACTATCATAACCACGTGGTCAAGGCCTCGTGCCAAGACCACAAATAAGATTTTGTCAAGGCCTCGTGCCAAGACACTAGTTTGTCTCATGAGACCTGCCGATGCATCGAGGAGCTATAGCGGGCTCCACCCGTCACTTATTAAGTCCAATGCATTCCTCATATGAATAGGTTTAAACATATCATAAACCATAACATAATTGTATCACATAAAACATGCATAAAGGAAACATAACATTTCCACATTTCAATCACAAGATATCAATACAGCACATTGATATAATAAAAACGCTTTCAAAACCATTTTCAATACCAAAACAAAAGAAAGTTAAAACTTTGTATTTATTTTTCATTAAAAAAAAGATGGCTTATAGAGGAAGCCGAAACTCAAATAATGGTCACGGCGGCGGAGAAGTCGTTGTCGCCGCATAAGTACGGAAAGAAAAACATTCCCTTTTTGTCGTTTAGTAAAATGCTTCGTATAAAAAAGATTCCTTTTGAATAAACATGAAAGTCAAAGGGGTTTATACACCGTATAAAAGAAAGTTGTGTATAAAGCCAAATATGCCTCAATGAAAGGAGATTGATACAAAGTCCTTAAAAAGATCATTTTTAAAATAAAATAGATCTATTATGTGTATTCACTATAGGTACACATAAAGAAAGTAAAAATACAAAATAGGACATAATAATATCATGACATAATTTGAAAGTAGGAGATTAACCCAAAGAATGGAAGTTGGGTTAAGAAATTCCCTTACAAAGAGCATTTTTAAAATAAAATAGATCTATTATGTGTATTCACTAAAAGTACACATAAATAATGTTCAAATACAGGATATGACATAATAATATCATGACATAATTTGAAAGTAGGATATTAACCCAAAGAACGAAAATTGGGTTAAGAAGTTCCCTTACCTCGTGTCTGACTTGACTCAACCGTTCTTTAACCTCCTGAATAATAAACTAGAGTTAATATATACATTATTAAGAACCATTTTTAATTTCATTATCCTTATTATATCACTTATTACAATGATATGAACATTATGTAATTATTTAAGTTAATAACGGTCGTTTTGTCGATCTTTGGTACTTGAGTCAACAATAAGCTTCTTATAATTACAAGTTGTTTATGTGGTGAAATATCCATTATATCCAGAATTATATTCATGATTTAGATGTCATATATATCTTATATATCCAGTATATACATTCATTTATAATATTACGTAACATTTAGAGGTAAGAAATGAAATGCACCGTTCATGGAGACGGTAAGCCGTACGTACGCATGAACGCTACTTTCATTTGAATTTCATATTTAATGGAACTAAATCATAATGATATAAATGTATAATATAATTCCAGTATAATAACATATATAATATCATTAACTTTATCCTTCACACATCCCACATATGGTATTAACGAATCAAATCACTTTCAGGGGGCGGTAGTCCGCGCTTCCTAAAATGAAGATATCGTGTTTTACCCATAATGGAAACCATAAAGGTATCCCCAAAATGAAAAAAACAGAAGCTTAAGGAAAACATAAACATATTATATATCATATATAAAAATAGTGACATCATAATGGCCACCTTTGAAGGTGTTAAATGAGTGTTGAACAATCATCGTTTCGGGAGGCAGAATTTCGCCATCCACGGAAACCTTATGTTCTTTAACCATTTGATGTAGTTGTGTGGAAGTGTAGCTCAAATAAATCTTATAACAACATCCTAGTATATTTAAGATACTGGTGTTGTTACAAAAGAAGTAAATAAAAAGAGTTTAGGGGGTTGGAGAAGCAAAATAAAACAAAAGAACATGAGAGAATGAATTACCTTAAAAAGTGTAACTCCTTTTGAGTTGAGCCTAAAGGCTTCCTTTGAAAGGATTCTGCCCAAAGGGAATCCTCTAGGATGAGGAGAGGGATGTGGAGAGAGCAAATGGGCAGGGGTTGGCCGAGCCAATGGCTTGAAGAGTGTGTGAAATGAGGTAGAGGTGGGGGCCTTTTATAAGAGGAGAGGAGGGGCACTTTTGGAAAGTAAAGGAACATTACATTATTTGAAAATGTGTTTCGGTTTTAAAAGGTCCCACATTGATATAATTCGTGGATAAGGTGATAAGGCATCGAAATCCACTCATCCAATAGGCTTTGGACAAGTGTAAGCCTCGGATTTTGCATTATCTTCTCATTTTATTTAAATCGTCAAATAATGATGTCATCGCTGCATCATTATTATGTCATAAATAATTAAATTTATTTAATGTCTAAAAATTATAAAAAAAATACTATGATATAGGAAATCTTTTTATCTTTCCAATGACTATTTATAATCAAAATTTGGACTTGTGTAACCCTACTTAAAAATTGTTTTAGTAAAACACTTTATGTTAGTGTCATTTTCACTTTAACATTAAATAAAAAGTAATTTATGTTATTTCCCAACAAAAGTGGATCCATGGGGTCCCCAAGTTAGGCCATGGCTTGTCTTGGTCGGCCATGACACAACCAATGAGGTTGGGACATGTGTCTAGGTCATTTAATATTATTAAAGTATTATTTATACCTTAAACTACCCTAATTACCACTAATCGCGATTAAGAATTTAATAAGTTACTATTCACCAAAAAATTATTTTTATCCCATTGAACCACATTTTACTTCTTAATGACAACCATGTATGTCGGATTTTTGAAAATCAAATCACAGAAGTGGTAATATTTCATTTAAACGAAAAATCAGTTATTTAACAACCACTTAGTGGTTTCACTATTCATCAAAAATTGAAGTTTTTCAGAATAAGGCCAAAATTTCACCCTAAGCTATAATTGATATTCCGAATTCAAAAATGATGTCTATTTTACAAAATTCCAAACATATTAGTTGCATTAATTAATTTTATAATTAATTCCCGCTGTCACAACAAATAGCGTGTTTTTTAGAAACAATTTATATCAAAAGATTGGCAATTGTTTATGTCCAATTTCAATGTTAAATTAATTCTAATGACCACCATTGGATAAAATGGTAAAAATATATTCTAATTATACTTTAAAACCACCAAATATTATAATTTATCACTATAAATTATTTTTATTAAAAAAGTTGTTTTAAGTATTTTTCACTATTCATAAAAATTTTGAAGTTCTCAGAAAATTACAAAAAATTCAACATAGGCTAATTTCAATATTAGGAATACAAAAATGAAGTCCATTTTGAAATATAAAATCTCTATAATTTTAAAAAGTGGTTATTATTATTCATAACGGCTACTTTGATTTGTCGCGATGTTTTAGAACTCGAAGTTGCGTACAATGCAAGCTATTGCATTATTGAATGAGAAGCGTATCGTGGAAGCTCGGGGTGTTACATTCTCCCCTCCTTCAATAAATTGCGTCCTCGCAATTTGAAATTTTTCTTTGATAATAAAAGGCTGAAAATAGAAAATACCTTTGTGGAAAACCCACATCGGAAATAAGGTTAATAAATATATAACATTAAAAGAAAGCAGGATAAGTACAAAGGTCACCCGATATAGCCCATTCTAGGATTCTATGAAAATATGGATATGGAAGAAAAACAAACCATCAAGGTCTGATGGAGAGTTATAGAAAACAGGATTAGGAGAAAGTTTAACCATAAGAAAATCACAAACTTGTGATTGGTTAAACGGTCATTGAATCCCTAGTTGGAAAAGTTAACCGACAACATTTTTGTTTTAAGTTACCTTTTATAATGTTGAGGAATTTATTTATGAGATTTACTAAGAACGTAGGGGAATATACATACTTGTTATGTATACTTTCATTCGTTAATAAATTTTTACCACAAACCCAACTTTTACTCCAAATGGTAACGGAACTCAAAAATATTCTATTTATCCTAATTGTATAAGGTTCCAAATGTTAACACATACCATTTAGATTAGTAAAACGATTTTGTAATAACCAGGGACTTCCTGTAGGCTAGTGGTAGGAAATAAAGGCTTGTCACACTATGGTTGTGGGTTCGATTCCTGCAGCTGTGTCCGACGCGACGGGTTATTCCCCACCCTGCAGGTTGTCCTTTTTCTAAAAATATAGTATTATAGTATTCCAGAAATAATCTTCAGAAAAGTTTTAACCTTAAACAATACTATTCAAAGTTCAACTTAATCCATCCCAACATTTATAGTTATCCAAAATACCTCTGTCCAGACTTTCTCTAAAAGGTCTCTTAATTCCAAAATCAATTTATCAGATTCCCCATCAAAGTAAAGTTTCTCTTATTGTCACATACTAAAAATATAATTACCTTCATCATATTAAAACCATTCTGAAACCAACAAGTACTGCAGTACAATCCTTATATAGATCACATTATTCTAATAACCAGAATATAATCCATGAGTCCGAAAGCATCAATACATTAGTTATTCTGCTTCAACTGTAGTAATAGCATAAGATTGTCCATGATCCCTTGGCCTTTTCTGAGGTAAGATTCCTTGACGCTTAGGACATTCATTTGCGTAATGACCCATTTCTCTACAATTGTAGCATTCAACTTTGACAGCCTCTTTCTTTCCCTTGCAATCACGTGCCTGGTGACCTTTTTCTCCACATTTATAACAGACTCCCATTCCTTTTAGGCAAGTACCAGGGTGATTCTTCCCACAATTATCACATAATGGAAAATCCTTCTTTCCCTTTTTCCCTTTATCTGTCTCTTGTTCCACCGTTCTCTTCTTCTCTTGCTTTACTTTGTTGTCATAAGACTTAGAGAATTCCTTTTCTGTCTTGATAGCACATGAGACTATATCTTCGTATGATGAGAAGGATTGTGATACTAAAGCTCGACGGAGAAATGGTTTTAACCCATCCAAGAAACGATCAATCTTACTCCTTGGGTTACGTATATAATCGGCAGCATGCCTCGCTAACCTTGTAAAGTTAGCCTCATACTTTGCGACATTCTCATCCTCCTTCTGCCTTAGACTCAGAAATTGCCTTTCCATATCTGCTCGATGGTCACGAGGAAAGTATTTTTCTAAGAAAAGCTCTTTGAACTCCCTCCATTCCATATTCGATACTTCATCATCTTCCTTTGTGTTTTGAATCAGCGACCACCACTGATCGGCATCTCCAGTGAGGCGGTAAACTGCCATGACAACCTTCTCCCTTTCACTACTCCCCAAGGCATGGAATATTTTCTCTAAGGAATTTATCCATTGCTCAGCTACTATAGGATTTGTACTCCCATTGAAGGTTGGCGGTTGTTGCCTCATGAAACGGTCTAGCATTGATCCTCCACGTTGCGGATCAGGGTGCTCCATACGAGTCAGGTTGTTATTCATAACCTGCGTGAGTTGTCCCAGTATGGTAATAAGTTGATCAGCACCAGTTGTATCTCCAGGTCCACAATAATTATTTTGAGCAGGAGGGCAATCCCTACACGGAGTTCGTGCATTGATACAGTTTCCATTCCTTCTACTAGGCGCCATTTCTAAACAATGGCATAAACTAGATTAGTTTATGAATCAAAATACATAATTCCATACTTGTAAAACACTTAACATAAATTGACCTAATTATGGATATAATCCATAATTATAAAAAGGTTTTATTTGAGGAAGTATATACTCATAACCGTTCATAGTGGTTTGTAAAGAAAATGAGAATTATCCTAAGCATATCCCCCGGGAGTGTCGTAACCAAGAGTGCAGCAAGGCCTGTTGTCGTGCACCAGTTCCCGTTCGAGTCTAGCTCAAAGCGGTGTTTTCGGGTTTTACCCCTAGGTACATCTGTGCCAGAGCCGCCTCTACCTGCTCGTATCCAGACAGGGATGTATTACTCGGAAAACTCATAACATCTCTATAATACCAAAATTCTAGGAAGTTCTTCTATACTAATCCTCAAAGTCTATCTTCGGGCTATGTACTCTAATCAGAGTTTATCTAAATCTAGCTTCCAAGGTTAGTACTAAACTGCCTCTGATACCAACTGTAACGCCCCGACCCCAGCTACCCAGAGCCGGTGCATTACTTCGTAACATTGGCATGATCCCAAAAGATCAAGTCTCGAAAGACCGATTAGTTTAGTAGCCTTGGAAACACTAGATACATTCATAAGTCTTTCATTACATCAAAATTAAACAAACTACAAAAAAACATGGTCTTCATATTCCACACTCATATCTTCACTGATTATTCTTGCAAGTCAGTCATAAAATACTTCTTCACAACCTGGAAAATTTTTAAACATTGAAAGGGGTGAGCTCAAATGCTCAGTAAGGATAACAATAATGCGGAAGCTTTCATAAATAAACATTAACATTTAAGGCAATGTATAACTAAAACAAAAGCCTCTTAAACATGAACTTCAACATAATATGGCAAAAGTAAAATGAGATAATGCCATTTACTTCTTCACATGGATATTCTACTGGTCGAATAATCACATGCAATATCAATAACCACTTTCATAATGATGGAATGCATAATGCCAGACTATCATAACCACGTGGTCAAGGCCTCGTGCCAAGACCACAAATAAGATTTTGTCAAGGCCTCGTGCCAAGACACTAGTTTGTCTCATGAGACCTGCCGATGCATCGAGGAGCTATAGCGGGCTCCACCCGTCACTTATTAAGTCCAATGCATTCCTCATATGAATAGGTTTAAACATATCATAAACCATAACATAATTGTATCACATAAAACATGCATAAAGGAAACATAACATTTCCACATTTCAATCACAAGATATCAATACAACACATTGATATAATAAAAACGCTTTCAAAACCATTTTCAATACCAAAACAAAAGAAAGTTAAAACTTTGTATTTATTTTTCATTAAAAAAAAGATGGCTTATAGAGGAAGCCGAAACTCAAATAATGGTCACGGCGGCGGAGAAGTCGTTGTCGCCGCATAAGTACGGAAAGAAAAACATTCCCTTTTTGTCGTTTAGTAAAATGCTTCGTATAAAAAAGATTCCTTTTGAATAAACATGAAAGTCAAAGGGGTTTATACACCGTATAAAAGAAAGTTGTGTATAAAGCCAAATATGCCTCAATGAAAGGAGATTGATACAAAGTCCTTAAAAAGATCATTTTTAAAATAAAATAGATCTATTATGTGTATTCACTATAGGTACACATAAAGAAAGTAAAAATACAAAATAGGACATAATAATATCATGACATAATTTGAAAGTAGGAGATTAACCCAAAGAATGGAAGTTGGGTTAAGAAATTCCCTTACAAAGAGCATTTTTAAAATAAAATAGATCTATTATGTGTATTCACTACAAGTACACATAAATAATGTTCAAATACAGGATATGACATAATAATATCATGACATAATTTGAAAGTAGGATATTAACCCAAAGAACGAAAATTGGGTTAAGAAGTTCCCTTACCTCGTGTCTGACTTGACTCAACCGTTCTTTAACCTCCTGAATAATAAACTAGAGTTAATATATACCTTATTAAGAACCATTTTTAATTTCATTATCCTTATTATATCACTTATTACAATGATATGAACATTATGTAATTATTTAAGTTAATAACGGTCGTTTTGTCGATCTTTGGTACTTGAGTCAACAATAAGCTTCTTATAATTACAAGTTGTTTATGTGGTGAAATATCCATTATATCCAGAATTATATTCATGATTTAGATGTCATATATATCTTATATATCCAGTATATACATTCATTTATAATATTACGTAACATTTAGAGGTAAGAAATGAAATGCACCGTTCATGGAGACGGTAAGCCGTACGTACGCATGAACGCTACTTTCATTTGAATTTCATATTTAATGGAACTAAATCATAATGATATAAATGTATAATATAATTCCAGTATAATAACATATATAATATCATTAACTTTATCCTTCACACATCCCACATATGGTATTAACGAATCAAATCACTTTCAGGGGGCGGTAGTCCGCGCTTCCTAAAATGAAGATATCGTGTTTTACCCATAATGGAAACCATAAAGGTATGCCCAAAATGAAAAAAACAGAAGCTTAAGGAAAACATAAACATATTATATATCATATATAAAAATAGTGACATCATAATGGCCACCTTTGAAGGTGTTAAATGAGTGTTGAACAATCATCGTTTCGGGAGGCAGAATTTCGCCATCCACGGAAACCTTATGTTCTTTAACCATTTGATGTAGTTGTGTGGAAGTGTAGCTCAAATAAATCTTATAACAACATCCTAGTATATTTAAGATACTGGTGTTGTTACAAAAGAAGTAAATAAAAAGAGTTTAGGGGGTTGGAGAAGCAAAATAAAACAAAAGAACATGAGAGAATGAATTACCTTAAAAAGTGTAACTCCTTTTGAGTTGAGCCTAAAGGCTTCCTTTGAAAGGATTCTGCCCAAAGGGAATCCTCTAGGATGAGGATAGGGATGTGGAGAGAGCAAATGGGCAGGGGTTGGCCGAGCCAATGGCTTGAAGAGTGTGTGAAATGAGGTAGAGGTGGGGGCCTTTTATAAGAGGAGAGGAGGGGCACTTTTGGAAAGTAAAGGAACATTACATTATTTGAAAATGTGTTTCGGTTTTAAAAGGTCCCACATTGATAGAATTCGTGGATAAGGTGATAAGGCATCGAAATCCACTCATCCAATAGGCTTTGGACAAGTGTAAGCCTCGGATTTTGCATTATCTTCTCATTTTATTTAAATCGTCAAATAATGATGTCATCGCTGCATCATTATTATGTCATAAATAATTAAATTTATTTAATGTCTAAAAATTATAAAAAAAATACTATGATATAGGAAATCTTTTTATCTTTCCAATGACTATTTATAATCAAAATTTGGACTTGTGTAACCCTACTTAAAAATTGTTTTAGTAAAACACTTTATGTTAGTGTCATTTTCACTTTAACATTAAATAAAAAGTAATTTATGTTATTTCCCAACAAAAGTGGATCCATGGGGTCCCCAAGTTAGTCCATGGCTTGTCTTGGTCGGCCATGACACAAAAAATGAGGTTGGGACATGTGTCTAGGTCATTTAATATTATTAAAGTATTATTTATACCTTAAACTACCCTAATTACCACTAATCGCGATTAAGAATTTAATAAGTTACTATTCACCAAAAAATTATTTTTATCCCATTGGACCACATTTTACTTCTTAATGACAACCATGTATGTCGGATTTTTGAAAATCAAATCACAGAAGTGGTAATATTTCATTTAAACGAAAAATCAGTTATTTAACAACCACTTAGTGGTTTCACTATTCATCAAAAATTGAAGTTTTTCAGAATAAGGCCAAAATTTCACCCTAAGCTATAATTGATATTCCGAATTCAAAAATGATGTCTATTTTACAAAATTCCAAACATATTAGTTGCATTAATTAATTTTATAATTAATTCCCGCTGTCACAACAAATAGCGTGTTTTTTAGAAACAATTTATATCAAAAGATTGGCAATTGTTTATGTCCAATTTCAATGTTAAATTAATTCTAATGACCACCATTGGATAAAATGGTAAAAATATATTCTAATTATACTTTAAAACCACCAAATATTATAATTTATCACTATAAATTATTTTTATTAAAAAAGTTGTTTTAAGTATTTTTCACTATTCATAAAAATTTTGAAGTTCTCAGAAAATTACAAAAAATTCAACATAGGCTAATTTCAATATTAGGAATACAAAAATGAAGTCCATTTTGAAATATAAAATCTCTATAATTTTAAAAAGTGGTTATTACTATTCATAACGGCTACTTTGATTTGTCGCGATGTTTTAGAACTCGAAGTTGCGTACAATGCAAGCTATTGCATTATTGAATGAGAAGCGTATCGTGGAAGCTCGGGGTGTTACATCAACCCTAGCCTGTAGGGCTGGGGGTATTTTTAACAACAAATTCCCCCATAGGAAAAATAAAAAACCGAAGAGACTCAACATCCTAGGAACGGAGCCAACCCCATCCCTCAGGGATAGGGGCATTTTTACCACCTCAACAACAACATCCCCCATGAGAATTAGTAATCTCTCGTCTAGGGAGGATAGTTATAAGAAGAGGCTCATTCCCTATCACATCCTTTGAATCATCATCCCCATCAAGAGGGAGGCATACCGTAAGGTCACATCAAAGAACACTCCACGTCACCCTTCGTCAAGGAGTCCAAATGAAATCCTGGGATAAGAAGGGAAAGACCAATAAAAGGCGCGGTATATCCTCTTCCTATTAGGAAGATAAAATGTCCTCCACCCCGCGATATGAATCCATCAATTCCATAGAGTTTAACCCCATGGGTGACACCGAAGATGATGCAAATCCGGATGGATTGGGAGATGACGGTTCTAGATAGGATGTGATTCACAAAGAACCATCAGGTGTGCACACCCAGAACCAGAGGGCCAACCTAAATATGTCTTCCCCTCCACCTAACCCTCATTGGCTTACCCTACGAGCTTCCAACAAGTATAAGAACAATGTAACATTTACCCTTAACCCACCTTCTTCTCTTGATAAAAACGAGCCACTTACGCTCGAAGAGAGATTCGCTCTACAGGAAGATGAAATGAAATAATTGAGGCAGTTTAACTTCGAGCAACTCCAGAGGAACTGTCTTATTGAAAGTGCTTCCCAAGAAGAGCCACACCTTGCATTCCCAGCAAGTGCACCACAAAGACCATGGTTTTCCCCGACAAACGAAGCGCAGTCAGGGCCCCCTCCCAATGGGGTGCCCAGCCCGTCCATCTAACTGAACATGGATTCAGATGAATACCAAGACTTCCCTCCACTCAGGAAGCAACCGGAGCGAGTACGTCTGAACCCTCTGAAGGTGTCACAAACAGTATATGCACCCATGGTGCCGGCTGATCCAGATCCTCAAGCAATGCCTCGGGCTACACCTTCCCAAGACCAGGCCCAACAGGATGTAAATCGGGGTCTCGTAAACACCATCGAGGAACTGACAGCTCGATTGGAAGTAATATAAGGTCAACGTGCTCCGGTACAGCCAGAGCGAAAGCCCTACACAGATTGGGTGAGCAACACGCCTCCTCCACCCAATTTTGGGAGACCTGTATTCCCAATTTTCAATGGATCAGGAAATCCAGAACAGCATTTCATGCACTACACATCTTATTATGACCTTATGATGGGAACTTCGGAACAGAAAGAAGAAGTGAATATTAGATGCTTCGTGCAGACCTTGCAAGGATCTGCCTTCGTCTGGTATACGAGTCTGCCAGCTCAGTCAATAAAAAGCTGGGAAGACCATTGCCTGCAGTTCCTATTCCACTTCAACTCAATTCTGCCTAAAACAACGGGCAGCGTCGTCATGAATTGAAAGTATAGGTAGAATGATAGGGTCTCTTATTTCATCGCCAGATGGAAGGGTCTGACCTACTCTCTGAACAGGACAATGCCCAAAGATGAGATGCTTTCCATATGCATCGATAACCTTCGAGATGAGATGCGAACAGAGATCATACTAGTAGAGTGCACCACTGGCTTTTGCAATCTCTCTACCATTGCCCATAGAATTGATGAATCCCTGCAACAGACTAATCTGAATTCCCGAATAGCCTCACAGGCTCCTACAAAGAGAGCAGTTAGAGCTGAAGCATCCTCTATCATGCTCAAGCTAGCCCCTGCACCTGCTCCACCGCCTAGGCCTCCACCAAATCATCATGGGACCCCTGTATATCAACGGACACCTCCACCCAAGCTGGACGATCAGAGAGGATCGAATCGGAACCAGTTCATGGAACGAAGACACAAAGTATACTCGTTCCAAGAGTACCAAGTCTGCAGCTACTTTATCGCTGCCGTGAATTCCAATTTTCTCCACCTCCAAGATCCAAGGACGCCCAATGAAGTTGGCCATGATGATAGGCTAGAAAACTATTCCTACCATCGAATGTTGGGGCACAATATTCAGGAATGATTCGTCTTCAAAGACCTCCTGCAAAGGATGGTAGACTCCAGGTAGATCGAGCTAGGACCACCCCCAGCACATGTGACATATATTTATACCACCGACTCCGACAACGGGTAGGGGTGGCATGAAGTCACCTGAAAGAAGGGGTAGAAATTTGAAGAATGGATGACTCAGAAGACTGTCAATCAAGCTCAAGGCGTACTACGAGCTCAACTACAACAGCCAGTGTTGCTGCCAACAATCCCTAATGCCACACAACCGACAATATCGACCTCACCACCCTCCATGAGTCGGTCATCCATGTGTAATCGAAAAGGGAGGAGATAAGCATAAGAGGAACAGTCCACAACAAGGATAAAGTTAGCCTCGACACTGTCGGATTATATGCCCTCATACGTGGCGCCATGGGCACTGACCCACCAAATGGCACCATAAAAAAATCGACCAGGCTGACCTATCACAGGACGAGGAGCTAATCATTGGTTCCATCAATTTTGTCCATCTAATGGAATCATTCCTTGATGAAAGGTATGGTTACGAACCCAAGTTCCCAACACAAGGGGCCAGGAGGAGGAATCGAAGAACCAGGGGATACCAGGGGAGGCGCAGTCATGGCCGAAACCAACCCTATGGTTTTAACCCCAGCCCAAACTGTTAATATCGCAGAAACCCGTGGGAGAGCCCTTCAACGGACTCAACAGGAGAAATAATATCCCTCAACCTCCACAAGCATCCAGTCTGGCCCCGTCATTATGAAATACCCATTAGAGTAGGAACAAATTTCAAGCCGCCTAGTGCGTAAAAACAGACCGGCCGGGCCGAGTCCCCAGAACGTGGGAACACTATCAACATCCAACCTTGTGGCTGGTCCCTTCTGGTCATATACTCAAGCTCCCAAAGTTCTTCTCTAAAACTCTCCCGCCAATGTAGAAGCGTCAGCCACTGGAGTAGAAATACGATATACTTAAGCAGCTGGCGTCAGTACCAGCCAAACTATCAATCCTGGATGCCCTGAGTTTGTCAGCAGATCTCAGGGATGCAGTTATAGAAGCCATGCTCAGCCCCCATGAGTTTCAAGCTGATGTAGCCACCACCGAGATTTACAGGATGGAGACTAGCCCGACTGAATGAAATATGGTGATTTCCTTCACTGGTCAGTATGAAGATGCCATCATGTAAGGACACATCAAACCACTATATGTGTTCGGTACACTAAATGATGTTGAGGTCTATAAAGTCTTTATTAAAATTGGATCTGGAGTTAACCTCCTTCCCCTACGGACACTTCGTAATTTGGGCTACAGTGAGGATGATCTAATACCCAAATCCACAACTCTGTTGGTTTAAGACAAAAGTGAACAGAAGCCAATGTGACAAATCAAGCTAAAAACCAATTTTGTAGACCATGTGGCATACTCGGAATTCCTGGTGGTCTGGAAGAACACAACATTAAATGCCCTGCTAGGAAGGCCATGGCTACATAAGCACATGGCCATTCCTTCATACTACCACCATTGTATTCTGTATTGCATCAATGGACAAGGCGGAACAATGCACGCTGATAAGGCCCATTTCGAGCTCTCCGGGTCACACTACATTGACGCCAGATTTTATGAGGAAAAAAAGAAGAAGCCTTAGACCGATGGTATCGACTGGATCTGTAGAGACCCGAAGCTTGACGTATATGGACATTACATTACTTTTGCAGAATACTTAATACATAAAAAAACAGACACACAAGGATTGTAATAGTTTAGTGTCTTTGAAAACTCAGAATATAATCTTCTAATCATAGTGAAAGATCTTCAACATCTCCCATAAAGATCTTCCCCTTTTGTTTTCTTACCTAAAACCTTTATTTATATCCTGGGGAAAAGAAAACATATAAAGGGTGAGCTCAAATGCTCAGTAAGGGTAAGCATGGGTAAAATAAAACAAATCATATACATTTGAACTTAAAAACATGAACATAATGTTTAAACATTAAAATACTGATAAATGACCTAAAACATGGAAATACATAAGGCATAGATCATAAAGAAACATTAAGCATGATAAAATAGCATGGGAGTAAAACATGTAATTGTGGAAACCATTCAGCACATGTTATGATTTCCATAGTAGCCAAGGCATTACTGCCAAGACCATCTTAGTGGACAAAGTCCCTTTCTGAATCGAGATCACTCCTCATTTCAGTCCTGTAAAACTGAACCATTTTAACTTACCGTTTCATCCATGTCTATCTCATGAGATATAAATCTTTACCCAATGCATTGGAGGTAGATATAGGTCCCACCCATCTCATAATGAAATCATTCTTACTTGTTCCACAAAATAAACTTAAAACATTCATCATAACCCAAAGAATAAAATGGGTTTCATAAACATCACCCCATCATCACATAATCCATATAAAATAAATGGATATCATTTCATAATAAGAAAAGTGAAACCATTTAAATAATAGAGACTTTATACTATAAACATACATATATGAAATAATGTCATCTTAGATGGAAAATGGTTTTGATAAAACACTTGAAATGAATTCTTGAGGAAAATATCCTTTCTTCTTCAAAATCAATTTCTTTTCACAAAACATCATGCATTTTTAAAAGAAAATTATTTTGTTGAAAATAGTCATGAAATATTTTGGAGGAATCTTCATGAAAATAAGGCTTTATAAAACTGTAAAAATCCATTCGTGTCGTATAAGTTAAAAAAACATTCTTCTCGTACCTTTACCGGAAAAGTCAAAAAAGTACCTCGTAACGTATACAAAAGAAAGATTCCTTACATACCATGTAGTAAAAGTCAAAAATGGGTAAAAAGGACTTTAAAAATACATGAAAGCACATTCATAAAACATGGACATGGATGATAGAAATAACACCAGTAAATACTTACGAATAAGCAATCTCTGATAAAAATGAGATTTGCAAAATTATCCCTTACCTTATGTCCGATATGCTTCGTATGTATCCAAAACTCATGTATAATGATTTAAATAATGTCATTGACATATTAAAGAATCATATTAATTGTTATGATATCATATATGGTTTACTTATGACTTTATATTACCAATTCTTTTGTAAATTCCATGTTAAAGAGTGTTTTGGATAAAATCATTTCATTTGTCGTCCGTTTTTTGACTTGTAATTATTCATATGATTACTTAGATAATGATAACTTAATTAAAAAATATAAAACATGATTTATATATAATATATATTCATAATATACATATATATAATAGATCGATAAATGGAAAGAAATACACTGTTCATGGAGACGGTAGGCCGTACGTACGCATGAACGCTATTTTCGTTTCCTTATTGATTTGAATGAAATTAAGTAGATGAAATACATATACATAAATAAAGTAGCTTTATAATGTCATATATTTCATTATTAGTGCTTATATATACTTTATAATCATTCTTAAAATGTTAACATGGAGAATGAATCTCATCGTGTCTTGGAGATGGTAGTCCGTACGTACGCACGAGCGATGATATCGTTTCCATAATTATTGAATTGAATTGGAGTGGATGATACAATATATAAGAATCATTATTATGTTATAAAAACTATTTATAGTAATTATTTACACCATTATACCCATCCAAGTAAGGTGGTGTTGAAAAAATAGATTACACCACGGCGTGGAGACGGTATTCTGTACGTACGCATGCGCGGTGATTTCATTTTCTGTAGGATGTATAGATGGTGAAATAGGGTTGTTTCATACTTATAATAACAGATCAGTATTTTAGTGATACTGATGTTATTAATTCATAATGAAACAACTAAAGAAGAATAAGTATAAGAAGAAATAAAGTTGAAAGAATCGGTAACAGACATTACCTCTTCTTTGAAGCGCCTCTTTGAGACCTCCTTTTAGGGCACTAAAATTGGTCTTTGAAGAAGACCAGGACATATAGGATGTTTATAGGTAAGTGGAGAAGATAATTTGGCAGGGTTTGGCCGAGCTTGAAGGCTCAAATTGGAGCGAGGAAGAGAGGGAGGAGATGCCCTTTTATAAGGGAGGAGAGGGGCACCTTTGGAAATCTTAAAAATATTAATTTATAAAAAATCTAACCCCACTTAAAAACCACCAAAATGACTCATATTCTAATATTAGAATATATAGGGTTGTCATCTCATCAACCAATAAAATTTATACATGTTAGTAATTTATTTTAAACATTATCAACTTGATTTATCCTTATTTAATCAATTTAATTTTATTTGTTGTAATAAAATTCTAAATTTTAAATTATAACAAATAAATACATATTTGTTGTGAATTGTCCATAATTGGTTACTTTATAACATTCTAGACCATAAAAATTTAAATTTATAATTTTTAAATATTTTTGTGATTTTTAAAAAATTTTATAAAATTTTATTTTTATAAAATAACAATAGTGTCAATTTTGACACTATTCATTTATTTGAACTTAAATAAACAATATACAGAAGATATGTTCAAACTAAAAGCTTTAATAGATTAATAAAATGTCATATGTATCTAGAAAATTAGCGTAGCACATTAAATAGTTCATATAATATTATTTTATTATTTTTAAAACCATTTATTTGGTTTATCTCTTAATAAAATAATTTCTAAAACATTTTTGTATAATTATTTAATATACTTATTTGTTGCATAAAAATTAATACTAAAATCCTATGATGAAGATAAATCTATTAAATTTCACAATAATACTTTTACTCGAATTTTTCATCTTAAAATAACAATATTTAAATTGTTATATTTATTAAATTATGAAGGAGACAACTTTGGCATCATTTAAAAATAAAATAATATAAGTGTCATAATAAGTTTTATAAGACTCCAAACGGTTATATATTTTATAATTGGATGATTATGGTATATATATACAATAACAATAATTTTTGGTCAGGTTTGTGGGCTTTTTAATGGGTATTATTATTTCAATAAAAACTATATTATTGATTTTTCACTTAATAAATAATTTATGCATCATTAATGTATCACCATTAATGACAATTATTTAATCCCTAAAAATTCTAAATAAATTATAATTTTGTAGATAATTTTATTATATTTCTATATACTATTCATTTTTTAAGTTTTATGATGTTTATCACTAATTTAAAATTATTATACTTATAAGATTTAAGAGAGTGACATGTTGTCACTTTCTTTGGTTTTAATAATAATTAAATTATTTTCATGGTCAAAAGTCCATAAAATGAATCAAATACGACCCTTAGGTGATATGGGTCTACTTTTAGCCATCCAATATAATTTTTACATGTTTTATGGTAATTTTATAATATTATATTTACCCTTAAATACCCGATTTACCTTTAACTATGGTAAATAAAATTTACCGTTTTTACTATTCATAAAGTCCAAAAATAAAAAGTAGTCTATTAATATAATTTGGACCCACTGATTCCAAATATGGAATCCATTTTTCCAAATTCAATACATAGAAGTTGCATAAATTAAATTAAAATTAATCCCGTTGTCGAAAGAAAACGGGTTTTTGTTTAAAACATTGCAAAAGATTGAATTTATATAACCTACGAATTCAAGGTAAAATCGATGCTAATGACATAAATTGTATTAAATGGTAAAAATATATTCTATTTATACTTTAAAACCATTCAATATTATAATTTAACCACATAAATTATTACGATGAAAAAAGTTGTTTTTAATTAAAATATAGCGTGTTTTTACTATTCATTAAAATATGAAAGTTATCAGAATAATATGAAAATTTTTTCCAAGGTAAAATTTTATATCCTTATTCCAAATAATAATTTTATTTTAAAAAATTGAACTTATAAACATGTCAAAAACTAGATTTAAAGTGGGTGCACCATCAAAAGGCAGTAAAAATGCAATTTTTGAAAAATACTTATTTTACCAGAAAAATTTATTCTGTTCATATACCATGTTCTAGAAAATGTGTAAGATGAATAATAATGTTATAAATTTCAAAATTTAGTTAATACTATTCATAACAGGTAGTTCATAATAATATTATAATAACATATCATTGTTTAGTAAAACCCGGTATTGCGTACAACACACGCTATCGAAGAAGGTCGTGATTGTGTGTAATGCAAGCCAAGTCAGGGTTGCGTATAGTGAAAGACTCCTTTATTTTTTCGTTATAACAGAATCCAACCATTTTTCATTTACACATTGAATATATATATATATATACACTCAATGTTGTGTAGAAAAACTTCTATCAAATGAACTTGAAATTGTGTATAACACGATCCAAGAATTGTGTTGCGTATACAGCAAGCTAATAAGGTGTTATGTATAGCACAAGATAATCTTGGTATAGCATAAAACAAAAGATATGAAAGAAATTAAAACGAATATATCTTATAAAATCTCGGGTTGTTACATTCTACCCCCCTTAAAATGAATTTCGCCCTCGAAATTCGTCGGGGTTATAAATCATTTAATATTCATAGAAACCCACATCGTAAAAAGGAATACTAAAACTTAACTTTATAAAAAGAAAGTTAGAAACGTAACGGTCACCCAAGGTAACTCAACATTGGGTTTCCACATATGAGAGTATAGGTGAAAATATGGATATGGAGGAAAAATCTAACCATCATGTTCTGATGGAGAGTGGTAGAGAACATGGCTATGAAATAGCCAACAATCACAAAGACATAGATTTGCGATGATCTAAGGTACCATCTGATTTATCAGATATAAGAGCACTAAGACAACATTTTTGGTTTTCAGGATCATTTCTCTAATGTTGAATAATTTTCGAATCAAAAGAAATACTTACTTGATTTTGGTACAATCTCACCGTTGTTCGTGCCTTGAACAATTTCCACTTCATCACTTAAAGAAATGAAGTTGAATTGGCCATTCATGAAGTGTTAGCAGGTCATGTGATAGAATGATGAGTCATTCTATCTGTTTCAAAAAAATGGTTAGGAAAAGTTATCAAATATACATAAGTCCATCTATGGTGTGGTTAATCGTATATGATTCCAAAAACGAACTTATACTTCATATATCATACTGATTAATAAAATAAAACTAGTTTCTACTAACCAGGGACTTCCTGTAGACCAGTGGTAGGCGATAAAGGCCAGTCGCACTTCGGTGGTGGGTTCGATTCCCACAACCTTGTCTGACGCGACGGGTTGTCGCCCGTCCTGCAGGTTATCCTTTTTCAAAAACAATACTATTATAACAAAAAGTTATAGCCTTAAACAATACTATCCATTCCAATATTTAGGCTTATCCAAAATACTTCTTTCCAAAATCATTGTATAAAGAGAACGATTACTAAAAGGTCATATAACAAGAACGTGAATACCATCATTTATCCCTCATATATCTCGTTGGTCACATTCCATTCATGTGAATACCTTAATCATGTATTCTTTTGAAAAATGAATACCCATTGAATCTTAGTGAAAACATGAGTGCTGTCAAAAGTTAACTCTTTCCACATACCAAAATCCTCAAAATTATATATACTCAAACCATGATATCAATTAGTCCTTATATCAATCATGAGCTCATGAATACTGTCAAAAATTTCATTTTATTCATTATGCACATATCATCTGTTTTCCAAAATATCTGAAAAGCCTTCCATGGTTACCGGTACCATTCAACATATACTTCCAAATACTTTAGGAAAAACAATAGTGTAACAATCCTTAGATGATTATTTATTCCATAGTACCATACATTATTCTTTATAAACATACAATCATTCCACTAACTTCCTAAACCACTGATTGAGCTTCATCATTTCTTTAATCTCATATTTCATTTGTAGTCTCTTCATCATCATCCACATAAATACTACTCATATGACCATGTTGATTCTCTTCATGAGATTTTCCTTTAGGGAATTGGTTTTCATAATGTCCATACATTCCACATTTAAAACAACTAATCACTGTTGATGTCGTAGAAATACCAGTATCCTTGTCCATGGTGTTAACTGAACCTTTTCCTTTTCACTTACTGACTTTGTGTCCTTCTTTTCCAGCCCCAAAGCATCTTCTAGTTCCTTTGAATCAATCTCCCTGATGCCTCTTCCCACATGATTTACATGAGGGAAATTGAACTTTCTTTCCTCTATGATCATCATGAAACTCCATATTTCTCTTATTATCTGAGTCAGGAAACTTACCAAAGTTGAGATTATTGATCATATTATGAGATTGTTGATTAGGATTAATAACAATGTTTGGACTTCCAAATCCCGTTTCATTTGTTTTCTCATGAAGAATATCATTCCATTGTCCGTTATATCCTCCATTATCGTGAATCTTCCTGTTTCCATCCATTTTCTAAAACCCAAAAAGAATAGTGTGAGAGGCAAAAATCATGCTAGGGAAAACAACATAGTAAAGGGGGAGTACCCTCAATATCTAGAATCTTAGGTTTAATTCTAAGATCGTTAGCGCAATTCTAGGACTATAACCTATAGGTATACTTAACCTTAGGGACATCCCTAGACACACCTTAGAAATATCTCTAGGGATCTCACTAATGTTTTTGCATCCTAGTTTCCAAAGGTTGACTAAACCTTTCCTCTGATACCAACTATAGAGACCTGAAGCTTGACATACAAGGACATTACATTACTTTTGTGGAATACTTAATACATAACAAAAACAGACACACAAGGACCGTAATAGTTTAGTGTCTTTGAAAACACTGAATGTAATTGTGGCAACCATTCAGCACATGTTATGATTTCCATATTAGCCAAGGCATTGCTACCAAGACCATCTTAGTGGACAAAGTCCCTTTCTGAATCGAGTTCACTCCTCGTTTCAATCCTGTAACACTGAAACAGATTAACATACCGTTCCAGTCATGTCCATCTCATGAGATATAAATCTTTACCCAATGCATTGGAGGGAGATATAGGTCCCACCCATCTCATAATGAAATCATTCTTACTTGTGCCACAAAAATAAACTTAAAACATTCATCATAACCCAAAGAATAAAATAGGTTTCATAAACATCACCCCATCATCACATAATACATATAAAAGAAATGGATATCATTTCATAATAATAAAATTGAAACCATTTTAATCATAGAGACTTTATACTTGAAACATACATATATGAAATAATGTCATCTTATATGGAAAATGGTTTTGATAAAACACTTGAATGGAATTCTTGAGGAAAATATCCTTTCTTCTTCAAAATCAATTTCTTTTCACAAAACATAATGCAATTTTAAAAGAAAAAGATTTTGTTGAAAATAGTCATGAAATCTTTTGGAGGAAGCTTCATGAAAATAAGGCTTTATAAAACCGTAAAAATCTATTCGTGCCGTATAAGTTAAAAAAAACATTCTTCTCGTACTTTTGCCAGAAAAGTCAAAAAAGTACCTCGTAACGTAAAAAAAAGAAGGATTCATTACATACCATGTAGTAAAAGTAAAAAATGGGTAAAAAAGGAATTTAAACATACATGAAAAAACTTTTATAAAACCTGGACATGGATGATAGAAATAACCCCAGTAAATACTTACGAATAAGCAATCTCGGATAAAAATGAGATTTGCAAAATTATCCCTTACCTTATGTCTGATATGCTTCGTATGTATCCAAACCTCCTGTATAATGATTTATATAATGTCATTTACTTATTACAGAATCATATTCATTGTTATGATATCATATATGGTTTACTTATTACTTTATATTACCCGTTCTTTTGTAAATTCCATGTTAAAGAGTGTTTTGGGTAAAATCGTTTCATTTGTCGTCCGTGTTTCGACTTGTAATTATTCATATGATTACTTAGATCACGATTACTTAATTCCAGAATATAAAACATTATTTATATATAATATATATTCATAATATACATATATATAATAGATCGATTAATGGAAAGAAATACACCGTTCATGGAGACAGTAGGTCGTACGTACACATGAACGCTGTTTTCGTTTCCATATTGAGTTGAATGGAATTAAGTAGATGAAATACATATACATAAATAAAGTAGCATTATAATGCCATATATTTCATTATTATTTCTTATATATACTTTATAATCATTCTTAAATGGTTAACATGGAGAATGAATCTCATCGTGTCGTGGAGACGGTAGTCCATACGTATGCACGAGCGATGACATCGTTTCCATAATTATTGAATTTAATTGGAGTGGATGATAAAATATATCAAAATCACTATGATGTTATAAAAACTATGTATAGTAATTATTTACACCATTATACCCATCCAAATAAGGTGGTGTTGGAAAAACAGATTACACCACGGCGTGGAGACTGTATTCCGTACGTATGCACGCGCGGTGATTTCGTTTTCCATAGGATGGATAGATGGTGAAATAGGTTTGTTTCATACTTATAATAACATATCAGTATATTATTGATACTTATGTTATTACTTCATAATGAAACAACTAAATAAGAAGAAGTAGAATAAGAAATAAAGTTTAAAGAATCGGTAACGGACATTACCTCTTCTTTGAAGCGCCTCTTTGAGACCTCCTCTTAGGGCACCAAAATTGGTCTTTGAAGAAGAACAGGACCTCTAGGATGTTTCTAGGGAAGTGGAGAAGATAATTTGGCAGGGTTTGGCCGGGCTTGAAGGCTCAAATTGTTGTGAGGAAGAGAGGGAGGAGATTCCCTTTTATAAGGGAGGAGAGGGGCACCTTTGGAAATCTTAAAAATATTAATTTATAAAAAATCTAATCCCACTTAAAAACCTCAAAAAATGGCTCATATTCTAATATTAGATGAGATAGTTTTGTAATCTCATCAACCAATAAAATTTAGACATGTTAGGAGTTTACATTAAACATTATCAACTTGATTTATCCTTATTTAATCAATTTAATTTTATTTGTGGTAATAACATTCTAAATTTTAAATTAGAACAAATAATTACTTATTTGTTGTTAATTTTCCATAATTGGTTACTTTATAACATTATAGACCATATAAATTTAAATTTATAATTTTTAAATATTTTTTCTATTTTTAAACAATTTTATAATATGTTATTTTTATAAAATAACAATAGTGTCAATTTTGACACTATTCATTTATTTGAACTTAAATAAAATATATACAGAAGATATGTTCGAACTAAAATCATTAATAGATTCATAAAAGGTCATATGTATCTATAAAATCAGTGGATCACATTAAATAGTTTATATAATATTTATTTTATTATTTTTAAAACCATTTATTTGGTTTTTCTCTTAATAAAATAATTTCTACAGCATTTTTTTATTATTATTTAATATAATTATTTTTTGCATAAAAATTAAAAATAAAATCCTATGATGAAGATAAATATTTTTCCTTTCACAATAATACTTTTAATATATTTTATCATCTTAAAATAACAATATTTAAATTGATATATTTATTAAATTATAAAGGTGACAACTTTGGAACCATTTAAAATAAAATAATATAAGTTTCATAATCGCTTTTATAAGACTCCAAACGGTAATATATTAGGTAATTGGATTCTTATGGTATAGATATACACTACCAATAAGTTTTGGTCAGGTTTGTGGGCTTTTTAATGGGTATTATTATTTCAATAAAAACTATATTACTGATTTTTCACTTAATAAATAATTTCTTCATCATTAATGTATCACCATTAATGACAATTATTTAATCCCTAAAAATTATAAATAAATTATCATGATGTAGATAATTTTATTAGATTTCTGGAGACTATTTATTTTTGATGTTTTATGATGTTTATCACTAAATTAAAATTATTAAACTTATAAGATTTAAAAGAGTGACATGTTGTCACTTTCTTTGGTTTTAATAATAATTAAATTATTTTCATGTTCAAAAGTCCATAAAATGAATATAATCCGACCCTTAGGTGATATGGGTCAACTTTTAGCCATAAAATAGAATTTTGGCATCTGTTAGGGTAATTTTATAATATTATATTTACACTTAATTACCCGATTTACCTTTAACTATGGTAAATAAAATTTACCGTTGTTACTATTCATAAAGCCCAAAAATAAAAAGTAGTCTATTAATATAATTTGAACCCACTGATTACAAATATGGAATCCATTTTTCCAAATTCAATACACAGAAGTTTCAGAAATTAAATTAAAATTAATCCCATTGTCGGAAGAAAACGGGTTTTTGTTTAAAACATTGGAAAAGATTGAATTTATTTAACATATGAATTCATGGTAAAATCAATGCTAATGGCATACATTGTATTAAATGGTAAAAATATATTATATTTATACTTTAAAACCATTCAATATTATAATTTAACCACATAAATTATTACGATGAAAAAAGTTGTTTTTAATTAAAATATAGCGTGTTTTTACTATTCATTAAAATATGAAAGTTATCAGAATAATATAAAAAATTTATCAAAGGTAAAATTTTATATCCTTATTCAAAAGAATAATTTTATTTTGAAAAATTGAACTTATAAACATGTCAAAAACTAGATTTAAAGTGGGTGCGCCATCAAAAGGTGGAAAAACTGCATTTTTTGAAAAATACTTATTTTACCCGAAAAAATTATTTTGTTCTTATACCATGTTCTTGAAAATGTGTAAGATGAATAAAAATGTAATAAATTTCAAAATTTAGTTAATACTATTCATAATGGCTAATTCATAATAATATTATAATAACATATCGTTGTTTAGTAAAACCCGGTATTGCGTACAACACACGCTATCGAAGAAGGTCATGATTGCATGTAATGCAAGACAAGTTAGGGTTTCATATAGTGCAAGACTCCTTTGTTGTTTCGTTATAACAGAATCCAACCATTTTTCATTTATAAATTGAATATATATATATATACACTCAATGTTGCGTAGAATAACTTCTATCAAATGAACTTGAAATTGTGTATAACACGATCCAAGAATTGTGTTGCGTATACTGCAAGCTAATACGGTGTTTCGTATAACACAAGATAATCTTGGTGTAGTATACAACATAAGATATGAAAGAAATTAAAATGAATATATCTTATAAAATCTCGGGTTGTTACAGGATCCCCACTCAAAAGGGCATTGAAATAGTTCCTGATGACCCCCTCAAGCAGCTAGGCGAAGACTATATACCGCCCATCAACCATGTTGAGAGCAGGGTTCATGTACGGACACACACTCAGTTGTCCTCATGACTTCATCCATAACGGCTGAGCGTGACAGTGCAGAAATGACCGCTAACCCTCAATTTGGGGGGGCGAATACTTGAGAGAGGATGCCCACAATGCCTCGCCTCCGGAATCCCAAGATCCTGTGCTGATAACTATCCCCCCATCAGATCAAGAAGATGAGAATGTGGGGGAAGAAGAGGATGAAGATCTCAGGGATGCACCTCCCGCATTTAAGGAAGGTATCTCCACCACTGTGGATGAGTTCAGGGAAATAAACCTGAGTACTGAGGAAGACCCGAGGCCCACTCTCATTAGTACAACCATGTCTCAGAAGGAGAACGAGGTATATACCTCTTTTTTGAGGCAACATCGAGATGTTTTTGCCTGTAATTACACAAAAATTCCGGGACTCGATCCCAAATTGGTGACACACCACATAAGTCTGCCAGAAGACCATCGGGGCTATAAACAAGCCGCCGGAAGGACGCACCCCACACATGCTTCCAAAATCGAGGTTGAAGTCAATAAGCTTATTAAATCAGGCTTCATTCGAGAGGTCCAATACCCCATCTGGAAAGCTAACATTGTCCCCATCAAAAAAAAAGAACGGGAAAATCTATGTATGCATTGATTTCAGAGATCTCAATTGGAATTTCCCGAAAGATGATTTCCTGGTCCCGATCATCGAGTTATTAATCGACACAATGGCTGGGTATGAGGCTCTGTCCTTCATTGATGGTTATTCTGGGTATAATCAAATCAGGATGGCATGAGAAGACGAATAATCCAGTGCCTTTAGGGCCCCTCAAGGAGTATTATATTACAGGGTCATGCCCTTTGGTCTCAAGAACGCTGGCGCCACATATCAACGCGCCATGCATCGTATCTTTAAACCATTCATGGGGGGATTCATCAAATGCTACGTGGATGACTTGGTGGTAAAATCAAGATAGTGTTCATATCACCTTTCAGACCTTGAAACCGTCTTCATCAAACATTGATAACATTTCCTGAAGATGCACCCCTTGAAATGCGCCTTCGAGGTTACCTCGGTGAAATTCCTTGGCTTCATCGTATGCCATCATGGCATCGTAGTCGACCCTGAAAAGAAAAAGGCTATCCTTAGTTTACCACCTCCCCGCAATCTCACTGAGTTGAGAGGATTCCAAGGACACCTGGCCTACATTAGGTGGTTCCTAGCCAACCTTGCAGGTAAATGTTTTCCCTTCACCAGGATAATGAAAAAGGTGGTTATGTACCAATGGACTGATGATTTCCAAGAGGCATTTGATAGCCTAAAGAAGTACCTATTAAGCCCACCAGTTCTCATGTCCCCGGTTGAAGGAAGGCCTCTTATCCTATACGTGACGGCCCTAGAGTGGTCACTGGGAGCCTTTCTCACACAATCAAATGACGCCGACAGTGAAAATAGTCTTTATTACCTCAGCCAAACCATGATAAATGCTGAAACTCGATACTCAAACATCAAGAAGAGTTGATTGAACTTGGTATTTACAGTTAAAAAATTATGACTCTATCTGCAGCATAATGAAGTCTATTTTTTCTTGCGTAGTAACCCACTCAAGTATATCCTCAGCCGCCCGATGCTGACCGGGCACCTATCCCGATGGGCAGTCATCCTGCAATAGTTTGACATCCGGTTTGTGCCTCATAAAGCCATCAAAGTCCAGGAATTAGTAGATTTTCTGGGAGAGGACCCCTTGACAAGGACCACCGCACTAGACATCGAGCTACCTAATGAAGACATCTTCTCAGTTCAAGAGGAGTTCCCAACATGGTAAATGTACTTCGACGGCGCATCCCGAAGCCCGAAAGGGAAGAGGATGGAGGTTCCAAAATTTAACAAGGTGGGTTTGGGGATCATAATCATATACCCAGAAAAGGAAGTCTTTCCATATTCCTTCCTCCTATGAGAAGGATGTATGAACAATGAGGCGGAGTATCAAGTCCTCATTTCAAGCCTGCAGCTCGCACTCCAGGCACAAGTACAACACCTTAAGGTAAAAGGTGACTCAAAACTATTCATCAAGAAAGTAAATGGTGACTATGCTATTTAAAATGAGGAGATAATTCCCTTGTTTGACCATGTTCGAGGGTTAATGGTGGAATTCTCCACAGAACCAACATTGACCTATATTCCCCAGTCTCAGAATGCCCAGGCCAATGCATTAGCTAATGCAGCCACAACCCTAGCTGACCTATACCGGGATGAAAAAATTATCAATATTTCTCATCGTCGAATGTTCTTGCAGTTTGTTTAGACTAAGACGAGCCATATTCTCCTACCACCAATTGGATAACCCCCATTTCAAAATACCCTCAAAGGGGAGAACTTCCATCAGATAGGGTTGAACGATAGAAAATACGGAGAAGGGAAATCAACTTTGTCCTATATAGTGGCACAGGTCAGCAAGAGTTCCTCTACAAACGAGGCCTCGATGGAGTCCTCATCAGATCCATTAATGCAGAAGAAACCATTGTTGTCATAAATGAAGTACATGTCGGAGTATGTGGTGAACATCAGCCGGGGTCTAAGCTTTCCCATAAGGTTCGAAGACTTGGGTACTATTGGCCCACTGTGGCATGAGATTGCGAGCACTTTACCGCAAAATGCCACTCCTACCAAATTCATGCCAACTTCATTCACCAACCCCCGGAGTTACTTCATCAGGACAAGTACTCCTGGCCATTTTCCATCTAGGGAATGGACATCATGGGACTATATCCTCCTGCCACAGCCAAACAACTGAAGTATATCCTCACAACAACCGAATTCTTTTCTAAATGGGCATAAGTTGTACCCCTTAAGAAACGGACGTCTGACAAATCTCTAAAAACCCATTCAAAATGCTATTAACCCATAACAAACCCTAACAACACTTAAAACTAATAAACCCCTAAAAACCCTAATAAACCCTAAAAATCCCTAATAACCCCTAATAAAAACTAATAAACCCTAATAAAACCCTAATAAAAACATAAACATATTTTCTCAACCCTAATAGACCTTAACACACTATAACAAAACCTAATAAAACCCAACTAAATCCCAATAAACAAAAAAACGTAAACAAACAATTAAAAAGCCCTAAAAACCCTAATAAACCATAATAAATTCTAATAAAAGATAATAAACCATTAAAAATGCTCACAAAAACTAAAAACATGCTAATAAATCCTAAAAAGTCATAAAAATCCCTCATATATATTAACAGAAACTAAAAAACACTCATATACCGTAATAAAAACAATAACAAACCCTAGTAAACCCTTAAAATCCCTAAAATCCCTAATAAACCGTACTGAACCCTAATAAACCCTAAAAAACCATAAATATACCGACTCAACCCTAAAAATACCTACAAATATCTAATAAACCTTAACACACCATAATAAACCACAATGAACCCCACTAAACCATAAAAAACGCCAATATACCATTAAAAAGCCCTAAAACCCAAATAAATGCTAATAAAATCTAACAAATCTTAAAATCACTAATAAACCCGAATAAACATTATTAAACACTAAAAATCCCTAATATACCCTCTTTAAAATTAATAAACCATAATGAACCATAACAAACCCTAATAAATCCTAAATATACCCAAATATACAATAATATACCATAATATACCCTAATAAACCCAACTCAATCCTAATAAAACCCTAAAAATACCTAATAAATCCTAATAAACCTTTACACACCATAATAAACCCTACTAAAATCCTTACGACCCCCACCAAACCCTAGAAACATTAATATACCAATAAAAAACCCTAAAAGCCTATAAACCATAATAAATGTTTATAACACCTAAAAATCCTAAAAAATGATGGTAAACCCTAAAATACCCCAAATAATAATTGTAGTAATAACGCACACACATGTACATATGCATGTGAATGGTTTAAATAATAAATCAAAATGCACTTGAATGTGCAAATGCAAGCGCATTTGCATATGAATGATAGTAAATAATTAATTATAAATAATATTTTGTGTTGATTGCATGTGTATGTGCATGTGCATGTAAATGATAATAAATAATAATGCACATCCAAGTGCATGTGAATGTGCATGTGCATGTGAATGTGCATATGCATGGTAATAAACAATAAATAATAACAAAGTCCACATGAATGTGCATTTTCATTTGAATGATAATAAATAATAAATAATAACACATGTGATAGTAGAATAACACAAGTGCATTGCATGTGCACATGCATTAGAATAAATAATAATAACCCATGTGATAATAGAATAACGTAAGTGCATTACATTTTCATGTTCATGCTAACAAATAATATAAAATAACACATGTGTATGTGAATTTACATATAATGATAATGATAATGACGCATGCACGTCCATGGTAATAAATAATAAATAACAAAGCACGTGCATATGCATTTGTATTTGATGATACAAAAAACAACAACAACAACAACAACACCAACAATAATAATAGAATAATGCATGTTCATTTGCATTTGATGATAATAACAATAATAACAATAATAATAATAATAATAACAATAAAAATGCATGTGATAATAGAATAATGTAGGTGCATTGCGTGCGCACGTGCATGGTAATAAATAATAACTGACGTGCATGTGCATTTGCATGTGATGATGATAATAATATTAATAATAGTAATAATAATAACAACAACAACAACAACATATGCACGTGCATGGAAATAAATAATATATAATAAATAATAAATAATAACGCTTGTGCATCTGCATTTTCATGTGACGATCATAATAATAATAATAATAGTTATAACAATAATGATAATTATAATAATGATAATGATAATAATGATAATGTTGACAATGATAATAATAACAAGTGTAATAATAGAATAACACACGTTCTAAAAAACCCTAAAAATCCTAACAAACCCTAACAACCACTAATAAACCCAAACAACACCTGAAACCCACTATTAAACCCTAAAACCCTAATAAACACTAATAAATCTCAATAACCATTAATAAACACTAAAAACCTTATTAGACTCTAATAAATGATACAAAAGCCCTAAAACCCCTAATATACTATTAAAAACACTATTGAACCATAATAAATCCTAATAATCACTACAAACCCAAAAAAATTCGACAAAAACACTACAAAACCCCCCAAATAATAGCCTACAAAACCCTACAACCAGATAATAAACCCTAAAAACCCTAAAAACCCCATAAAAATTGTAATAAGCACTAACAACCCCAAATAAATACTAACAAATCCAAACAATGTCAAATAAACCTCAACAGACTAAAAAAAACCATAACAAACCCCTAATAAACCGCAATAAACCCTAAAAAATCACAATAAACCCCAATAATTCACAATAAAGAAAAATACACATTAATAAACCATTATAAATAAAATAAACCCTAAGAAACCCTCATAAATCCTAAATAACACTAAAAAGGATGATAAACCCTAAAAAAAGCTATTAATGCCTACAAAAGCCCAATAAAACCCTAATATACAATAAAAAATGCTAATAAACCGTAAAAAATACTAAAGAAGACTAATAAATCCTAATGAACCCTAATAAACCTTAAAGAACCATAATAATCTCTAAAGAACACTAAAAAATCCTAAAGAACCCAAAAAATGCAAAAACACATTACATAAACCCAAAAACCCAATAGAATACCCAAACAAACCCTAAAACACACTAAAAAACCCAAACAACCCCTTTCAATCCCAGAAAAACAAATAAACCCTTACAAACCCCCAAAAAACTATTAAAAACCCATCAAATATCATAAAAACCATAAACACCCGTTAACAACCCTTAAAAACCCTAAAAACCACTACAATCCATAATCAACCATTAAAACCCTAAAAATGAAACAAATAGATACATAAACCCAGAAACCTTACATAAAACCTAAAAATGAAACATAAAGCCTAAAAATGAAACATAAACCCAAAAAACGCAACATAAACCGAAAAAACGGTACATAAACCCAAAAAGCACTACATAAACCCTCGAACCGTAACATTTTATTTTGATTAAGAGTATATATCATTAATGATGAAGATCAGCAGAAGTACATGTGCAAATCCATGAAGGGAAATTGTCCACCCAGAACTCGTTGGTAACGCATGGGCCTAAGGCCGTTAGCTGATGGGTCGCGTTGTTTCCTTCCCTTTTGGTGAAGGAGAAGGTGCATAATGAGAAGCAATGGCGACGTGAGAGAATTATCCTCATGATGGTGCCAAATGACTAGAGTCCACCGTCACTGTGATTAATAGCGTCGATTACGGTGAGACAGTCAGACTCAATGAACCCTAAAAACATCACAAAAAACCTAAAAATGCAATATAAACACTACACCACCCCTAAAAATGCTACATAAACCTAGAAAACGCAACATAAACCCTAAAAAAATCTACAAAAAACCCATACCCTAAACACGCTATATAAACCCTAAAAACGTTACATAAACCCTAAAAAATGCTACATAAAACTTAAAACCGCTAACTAAACCCAAAAAAGTGCTACATAAACACTAAAAATTCTATATAAACTCAAACAATGCTACACAAACAATAAAAAATGCTAGAAAAACACTAAAGACAGTTCAAAACCCTCAAAAACATTAAACCCTAATATACCATAATATTAAAAATTAAACACTAATAAACACCTAATAAACATTAATAATCCGTAAAACGCCTTATAATCCCTATAACCCTAAGAGACTCTACTCAACCCTAACAAAACCCCAAAAATACATAATAAACCCTAATAAATGATAATAAAACATAATAAACCCTAAAAACATGTTAACAAAACCTAAACAACCCTATCCAACCCTAATAGACACTAATAAACACTAATAAACCATAATAAACCCCAAAAACCCCTAAAATCCCTAATAAACCATAAATAAATCCAAATAAACCCTACTCAACCCTAACAAACCTTAACACATTATAATGACCCCAAATAAAACCCTACAAAACCCTAATAAAGAAAACAAATGCTAGTATACCTTAAAAAAACCCTAGAAACCCTCATAAACACTAATATAATCTAATATACCTTAAAAATGCTCACAAACAATAAAAAAATGATCACAAACAATAAAACACTCTATATGACCTAAAAAGACCTAAATACACTAATATAACCAAATAAAGACAAAAAATGCTAATATACATTAAAAATCCAAAGAAACCATAATAAACCATAATAAAATCTAATATAACCTAAGAAACCCTAAAAACACTCACAAAAAAAATGCTCACAGACAATAACAAATTCTATATTGTCTAAAAATACTTAACAAACAATAATATTACCTAATAAAACAAAAAAAACTAATAAACCCCAAACAATCCCTAATAAACCCTATGAATCCCTAATAAACCCTAATAAACCCTAATAAAACCTAATAAAACCTAATAAAACCATAATAAAACCCTAAAAATACCTTCTAAACCCTAAAAAACCTTGACACACCGTAATAAAACCTAATAAAACCCAACTAAACCCCAATAAACAAAAAAACGCAAACAGACCATTAAAAAGCCCTAGAAACCCTAACAAACCATAATAAATTCTATTAAAACCTAATAAACCATAAAAAAGGCACAGAAACACTAAAAACATGGTAATAAAACCTAAAAAGTCCTAACAACCCCTCATATATATTAACAAAAAATAAAAAACACTAATATAGCTTAATAAAAACACTAACAAACCCTAATAAACACTACTCAACCATAATAAACCCTAACAAAACCCTATAGAAAGCTACTCAACACTAATAAAATGCTAAAAATACCTACTCAACCCTAATAAACCATAACACACTATAATAAACCATAATAAACCCCACTAAACCCTAAAAAATGCCAATATACCATTAAAACCCCTAAAACCCCTAATAAATGCTAATAAAACCTAACAAAGCTTAAAATAACTAATAAATCCTAATAAACACTACTAAACCCTAAAAACCCTAATATACCCTCTTAAAAATTAATAAACAATAATGAATCATAATAAACACTAATAAATCTTAAACATACCCAAATATACCATAATATACCCTAATAAACAAAATCCAATCATAATAAATCCCAAAAAATATCTAATAAACCGTACTAAAGCTTAACACACCATAATAAACCCTATTAAAATCCAAATAACCCCCACCAAACCCTAAAAAACACTAATATACCATTAAAACCCCTAAAAACTAACACACCATAATAAATGTTAATAACACCTAAAAATTCAAAAAAAATGCTAGTAAACCCTAAAAATACCCCTAATAATAATAGTAGTAATAACGCACGTGCATGTGCAGATGCAAGTGCATGGTTTAAATAATAAATCATAACGCACGTGCATGTGCATATGCCTGCGCATTTGCAGGTGAATGATAATAAATAATAAATTATAAATAATAACGGAAGTGAATTACATGTGTATGTGCATGTGCATGTGAATGATAATAAATAATAAATAATAACGCCCATCCAAGTGCATGTGCATAAGCATGTGAATGTGCATGTGCATGTGCATGTGCATGTGCATGTGCATGTTAATAAACAATAAAAAATAAACAAGTCCACATGAATGTGAATTTTCATGTGAGTGATAATAAACAATAAATAATAACACATGTGATAATAGAATAATGCACGTGCATTGCATGTGCACGTGCATGAGAATAAATAATAATAACTCATGTGATAATAGAATAACGCAAGTGCATTGCATTTGCATGTGCATGATAATAAATAATATATAATAATGCATGTTCATGTGCATTTACATGTAATGATAATGATAATGATGCATGCATGGAAATGGTAATAAATAATAAATAACAACACACGTGCATGTGCTTTGTATTTGATGATACAAACAAAAATAATAATAATAATAATAATAATAATAATAGAATAACGCAAGTGCATTTCATGTGCACATGCGTAGTATTAAATAATAAATAAATAATAATAAATAAGAATGCACATGCGTGTGCATGTGCATTTACATTTGATGATAATATTAATAATACTAATTGTAATAATAATAATAATAATGCATGCCCGTGCATAGTAATAAATAATAAATAACAATGCACATGCATGTCCATTTGCATGTGATAATGATAATAATAATGAAAATGATGATGATGATAATATTATTATTATTAATTATGGTAATAATAATAATAATAAAATAATAATACAAGTGGATTGCATATGCACGTGCATGGTAATAAATAATAAATAATAACACACGTGCATCTACATTTGCATGTGATGATAGTAATAATAACAGCAGTAGTAATAATAGTATTAGCAGTGGTGATAATTTTAGTAGTACCAATGCATGTTATAATAAAATATTGCAAGGGAATTACGTGTGCACATTAATGGTAATAAATAATAATGCACGTGCATTGAATTTTCATGTGATGATAATGATAATAATAATAATGATAATAATAATAATATTATTATTATTGTTATTATTATTATTAACAATACAAGTGATAATAGAATAACGCACATGCATTGAATGTGCGTGTATGTGCATTCGCATGTGCATTTGCATGTGATGATAATAACAATAACAACAATAACAACAACAACTACAATAATAATAATAATGACAATAATAATAATGCATGTGATAATAAAATAACATGTGTGCATTGCATGTGCATGGGCATGGTAATAAAAATATAATAATAAATCACGTGCATGTGCATGTGCATGTGGATGAGATGATAATAATAATAATAATAATAATAATAACAGTAATAATAAGTTATAGTTTTTTGAAAAAATAGCAGACAAGACAAAAATGCTAGAAATGGGGTCTCGAAAAACCTAACAAATCACGAAGTCTTTGAAAAAGGCCTAACTTCTTCTTCTGGTGTCCATTTTCAATCCGTGAATAGTCAAACAAAATTTCATGGAACAAACTACGATAAAAACAGGTGCTGGAGGTCGAACAGACAAACAGATCAGAAGTTATGACCAATTAAAAAAAATGAGAGGGATCCGTATATAGAAATGGAGTTTTAGAGGCCTTCTGATGGGTTCTTTGGATTTTAGGGCCTAAAAAATGACTTGAACTATGCTCAAGTCATCCTTCCTCATAGATCTCTTTACTACTTTCGATTTGATATATGGTAGAGCTGAAACGGACAACCGGAGCAAATGTTATGGCCATTTGAAGTAAGACTTTTTTTTTGGAGTGGTATAACTAATATATCTTGAATTTCATTAATCTTCTCACAGTTTCTACTGAAATTGGTCCTCAATCAACTCACGAGCTTCGATTTTACTGTTCAAAATTCTCAAACGAACACCAGATGGAGAAGTTATTCCTATTTTAGTGAGTTGTGGGTTTCTTAGGTTTTTAGGTGCTAGGAGAGTTGCTCAATTTAAAACTACAATAACATCTACTACATGTGTTAATTTTGGCTCTACCACATATCTAATCAATGATTTTGAAAAGATACACACTCCGATAACCACTGGAACCCTTTCTGACATTCTTCAACCCCCCCAAAAGACCCAAAATCCCTTTGGATGGTCAAAAGATTGGATTCTGGTGTCCGTTTTGCAATAACTTCTTTAATGGGTTTCCATTTTGCAATAACTTCTTCTATGGGTGTCTGTTTTGCCTCTACCACATATCAAATCTAAGCTTGCGACTACACCTACACTCCTATAACCACTGAAGCACCTTCTCACATCCTTGAAGGCCCAAAAAGGTACTTAAACCCTCTAAAAGACCATAACATCAACTCCGTGAGTCCGTTTTGCCTCTACCATATATCAAATCGTAGCTTTATACTATATCTACACATTTGTGGCCAATACGAGCACATTATCATGTTCTTAAAGTCCCAAAAGGTCCTTAAGTCCTCCAAATGACAATAACATCTGCTCTGGGTGTCTGTTTCACCTCTACCACATATCAAATTGATGCTTGTGACTAGCTCAACACATCTGTGACAACCATGAAAATCTAAATAACCCTAACAAACCATGAATAACCCCAAAAATACTAAAAACCATTAAAAACCATGAAAAACCCAAAAAACCCCTCACAAATACTAACAAACCCTATCAAACCCTAACAAACCCCAACAGACCCGAACAAACCCTAACAAAACCTAAAAAACCCTAAAAACCCTAAAGAATCATAACAAACCCAAAAAACCCTTACAAGCCCTAAAAAATGTCAATAACCACTAAGAAACCCCAATTCACACAAAAAACCTGAAGAAACCCTAAAACCCCCCTAAAACCATAAGAAACCCTAACAAAACCCTAATACACCTAACAAAACCCTAAGTAATCCTATGAAACACTAACACACCCTTAGAAACCCTAACACACCCTTTGAAAACCTAACACACCCTTAGAAACCCTATAACACCCTTAGAAAACCCAACACACACATAGAAACCCTAACAAAGCCTTAGAAACCATAAAACACCCTTAGAAACCCTAACCCGCCCATAAAAACCCTAACCCACCGTTAGAAACCCTAACACACCCTTAGAAACCCCAGAAAACCCTTAGACACCCTAAATCACTCTAATAAGCACCAATAAATCCTAAAAAACCCTACAAACCAATAATAAACCATAATAAACTCGAAAGCCCACTACTAAACACTAATAAACACAAATAAATCATAATAAACCCTAAAAACCCTATTAGACAACAATAAAAGCTACAAAATACCTAAAAACCCAAATATACAACAAAAATGATATTAAACCATTGAAATAATAATATTCCCAAAAAAACTCAAACAAACTTGGCAAAACCTGACATAACCCTTAAAAACTATAAAAACCCAAAAAACCCAAAAAAACCAAAAAAACCAAAAAAACCCTAAAAAATCCTAAAAACCCTAGAAACCCTAAAAACCCCTAAAACCCATAATAACACGAAAAAACTGAAAAAACCTGAATACAAACCTAAAAACCCCTAAAAAACCTCAAAAAATCTCAAAAAACCTCAAAAAACTCAAAAAAGTCAAAAAGCGCTAAAAACCCTAAAAACATTAAAACTGATAAAAACCCTAAAAAGCCTAAAAATGCCTAACAAACCCCAAACCAACCCTATGAAACCCTTAATAACCCTAAAACCCCCTAGAAAACCCTAAAAACCCTAACAAACCCTAACAACGACTAATAACCCCTAAGAACCACTAATAAACCCTAATAACCCCTAAAACCCACCATTAAACCCTAAAAACCCTAATAAACACTCATAAATAGTACTAACCTGTAATAATCCCTAATAAAATCTATTAGACCTTAATAAATGCTAAAAAAGCCCTAAAACCACTATTATACAATAAAAAACACTATTAAACCATAATAAACCCTAATAATCACTAAAAACCCTAACAAACCCAACAAAACGCTACGAAAACCTCCAAATAATAGCCTACAAAACCCTACAACCCGCTAATAAACTCTAAAAAACCCTAATAACCTGAAAATAAATCACAACAAACCCTAACAACCCCTAATAAATCATAACAAATCCTAAGAATACCAAATAAATCGTAAAAAACTGAAGTAAACCATAACAAAGCCCTCATAAACCACATTAAACCCAAACAAATCATAATAAACCCTAATAAATCGTAATAAACACAAATACATGTTACTAACCCCTAATAAATAAAATAAACCCTAATAAACCCTAATGAATCCTAAATATCCCTAAAAAGGTTGATAAACCCTAGAAAAATCTATTAATGCCTACAAAATCCCAATAAAACCCTAATATACAATAAAAAATGCTAATAAACTGTAACAAATCCTAAAGAACACAAATAAACCCTAAAGAACCCTAATAAACTCTAAAAACCCATATTAAAATCTAAAGAACACTAAAAAATCCTAAATAACCCAAAAAAATGCTAAAACACATTATATAAACCCTAAAACCGCTACAATACCCAAACAAACCCAAAAACACACTAAAAACCCTCTAACAACACCTATCAATCCCAAAAAAATAAATAAACCCACAACCCCCCAAACCATTAAAAAACAATCAAATACCAAACAAAACAATAAACACCTATTAACAACCCGTAAAACCCCTAAAACAACTACAAACCATAATAGACCATTAAAACCCTAAAAAGTCTTCAAATAGATACATAAAACCTAAAAATGTTACATAAACCCTAAAAACATTACATAAACCCATAAAAATTCAACAAAAACCCTAAAAACGCAACATAAACCAAAAAACACAACATAAACCCAAAAATGCTACATAAACCCTAAAAGCACTACACAAACCCTAGAACTATAACATAAACCCTAAAAACAAAACATAAACCCTAAAAATGAAACATAAACCTTAAAAAATGCTTCATAAAACCTAAAAACACAATATAAACCCTAAAAACAATACATGAAACCCAAAAACGTTACATAAACCCTAAAAAATGCAATATAAATGCTACATCACCCCTAAAAATGCTACATAAACTCATAAAACGCAACATAACCCCTAAAAATGCTACATAAAACCTAAACACTAAACATGCTACATAAACCCTAAAAATGTTACATAATCCCTAAAAATGATATATAAAATCTAAAACTACTATGTAAACCATAAAAAAGCTACATAAACACTAAAAATGCTACATAAACTCTAACAATGCTACACAAACCCTAAAAAGGCTACAAAAACCCTGAAAACCCTTTAAAACCCTCAAAAATATTAAACCCTAATATACCATAATATCAAAAATTGAACCCTAATAAATCCCTAATAGACTCTAATAATCCCTAAAAACTCATTATAATCCCTTAATACTCAATGAAACTCTACTCAACCCAAATAAAACCCCAAAAATACCTAATAGACCCTAATAAATGATAATAAAACCTAATAAAACCTAAAAACACGTTAAGAAAAGCTAAACAACCCTTACAAACCATAATAGACACTTATAAACACTAATACGCACTAATAAACCCTAATAAATACCAAAAAACCCCTAAAAATCCCTAATAAACCATAAATAAAGCCAAATAAACCCTACTCAACCGTAACAAACATTAACACACCATAATAACCCCTTATAAAACCCTATAAAAACCTAAAAAAGAAAAAAAAATGCTACTATTCCTTAAAAAATCCCTAGAAACCCTGATAAACTCTAATATAACCTAATAAATCCTAAAACAATCACGAAAAATAAAAACATGATCAAAACCCAAAAAAATGCTCTATATTACCTAAAAAGACCAAAAAGAACTAATACATCCTAATAAAGAAAAAAAATTCTAAGATACCTTAAAAATCCCGAGAAACCCTAATAAACCATAATAAACTCTAATATAACCCAAGAAAACCTAAAATGCTCACAAACAAAAAATTGATCACAAACAATAAAAACACGCTATATTATCTAAAAGACCCAAAAAAACACTAATATAACCTAATAAAACAAAAAAAACTAATAAACCTCTAACAAACCCTAATAAACCCTCAAAATCCCAAATAAACACTAATGAAAACTAATAAACCCTAATAAAACCATAATAAAACCATAAAAATACCTTTTCAACCCTAATAAACCATGACACACCATAAGAAAACCTAATAAAACCCAAGTAAACCCCAATAAACTAAAAAATTCAAACAAAGCATTAAAAATCCCTAGAAAACCTAATAAACCATAATAAATTCAAATAAAATCTTATAAACCATTAAAAATGATCACAAACACTAAAAACATGCTAATAAAACCTAACAAGTCATAAAAACCCCTCATATATATTAACAAAAACTAAAAAACACTCATATACCCTAATAAAAACACTAAAAAACCCTAGTAAACCCTAAAAATCCCTAACAAACCCTAATAAACCTTATTTAACCCTAATAAAACATAATAAAACCTTAAATAAATAAAATTAACCCTAATAAAAACATAAAAATACCTACTCAACCCTAATAACCCATAACACACCATAATAAACCATAATAAACCCCACTAAACCCAAAAAACGCAAATATACAATTAAAAATCCCTAAAACCCCTAATAAAGGAGAATAAAACATAACAAAGCATAAAAGTGAAAATAAACCCGGATAAACACTACTAAACACTACAAAACCCTAATATACCCTCTTCAAAATTAATAAACCATAATGAACCATAATAAACCTTAATAAATCCAAAACATACCCAAATATACCATAATATACCATAATATACCCTAATAAATGCAACTCAATCCTAATAAAACCCTAAAAATACCTAATAAACCCTAATTAACCTTGACACACCATAATAAATCCTAATAAAATCCTAATAACCCCCCCAAACCCTAAAAGTTCTAATATACCATTAAAAACCCTAAAACCCTAATAAACCATAATAAATGTTAATAACACCTAAAAATCCTAAAAAATGATACTAAACCCTAAAAATACCTTTAATAATAATAGTAGTAATAATGCACGTGCATGTGCATATGCATGTGCATGGTTTAAATAATATATCATAATGCACATGCATGTGCATATGCCTGCCCATTTGCATGTGAATGATAATAAATAATAAATAATTTCGCACATACAAGTGTGTGCATTTTCATGGTAATAAACAATATATAATAACCAAGTCCACATGAATGTGCATTTGTATGTGAATGATAATAAATAATAAATAATAACTCTTGTGGCAATATAATAACACATGTGCATCGCGTGTGCTAGTGCATTAGAATAAATAATAATAATAGATGTGATAATAGAATAATGAAATTGCATTGCATTTTCATGTGCATGATAATAAATAATATATAATAACACGTGTGCATGTGCATTTATATGTAATGATAATGATAATGACGCATGCACTTGAATGGTAATAAATGATAAATAACAATGTAGGTGCACGTGCATTTGTATTTGATGATACAAACAACAACAAGAATAATAATAATAATAATGATAATGATAATAATAATAGAATAACGCATGTACATTTCTTGTGAACATGCATAGTAGTAAATAATAAATAAATAATAATAAATAAGAACGCACATGCATGTACATGAGAATTTACATTTGATGATAATATTAATAATACTAATTTTAATAACGATAATAATAATAATGCATGGATGTCCATGGTAATAAATAATAATTGATGAGGTTTCCCTGGAGGTATGTGGGTAGGGATCTTCCGAACCCTTCGGATGCGCCTTCCTCGCCGGTGATGACGGCGGCTCTTATGCCGAACCCTCCCCCCTTGGTGGGGGAGGGGGAATCGTCATATCAGGGGAGAGCGAGATCCTTCAAGCCGTTCTCCAATCCAGACTTTCTTCCTTCCTTTCCGAAAATTTCTCTTAGCCCTAAAGTACACGATTTCGTCGATGGTCTTCCGAATCTGCCTCTTTCGTTATCGGAATTTACGGAATCTTTGGCTTTGCTGAATCTTACCCTGGTGGTGCGGTTCAAGTACAGAAGGCCTTCAGTCGACGAATCCAACCGATTTGTCTTCGGAGCTTGGAACCTTCAGGAACGTGCGGTGGTGGGGTTACTGGATAGTAAGCAGTTCCTGATTAGGTTTGAATCAGAGGCTGATTTGATTCAAGCCTGGGCAAGGGTGCCGCGAATGTACAACGGATCTCGTTTCATGCTCCTGCGTTGGTCTTTCGATCTGCATATGAATCGGGATCCACCTTCCATGGCGGTTTGGGTAAGCTTCCCTAAACATCCCTTAAACTTTCAGTACCCGTCGATTATTCTTATGTTGGGTAATATGGTCGGTAGATACCTCTGCTCTGATTGCCGTACTGAGGCAGTTTGTCACCCTATTAACCCTCAGGTGTGTGTTGAGATGGATACATCCCGCGTTCCCTTTGAGTTCATCTGGATCACGGTTGGTGAGGAATACCGCTGCAAACAGCGGGTTGTGTATGAGAATTGGACCGACTTCTGTGGTTCTTGCAAGAGGTTGGGTCACACTGATGAGTCCTGTCATGTAGGATCTCGTGCTCAAGTGAGAAGGGTTCGTACTAGTGGGAAGGCTGCTATCTTGAGCGATGTGGAGGGCTTAGAGAGGAAGTCAATGGATCTCTGTGTGAAAGGGGATCTGGCTCGGACTTCTGAAGGACCTGCTGTTGGAGGGAGAGACTCTCGAATGAATGAAGCAGATGGGGAGGCCTATGCCCATGGACATCGGAAGGTCTCCTTTGATCAGGTTGTCTGTGCTGGTTCTTCCTATTCTAGTAGGCCTAGGGAGAAGGAGGTGAATGGAGGGCCTGCAGTTGCTTTGGAACCAGAACAGGTGGGCACTGTCTCATGATCTACTTTTGTGGAGGTGTCCAATAGGGACAGGGCTAAGGCTGTGAATTGCCTTGATTCTATGGCCAGACCTTTTGTACCCATAAGTAACAGGTTTGAAGGACTTGATGTGGAACGGCTTTCTGAGGGCCGAGAGGAGGATGTTTGTGCAGGAGCTGATGGGGAGGCAGAGGTCTTGGGAGACCTGCAGACTGTTTTCCTGGAGAAGGAGCAAGGTGCAGACCATGGGGAAATTCTGAACAATGGTGCAAGGTCTCTTTGTCTAGTTGAAGGTATTGATCAGAGGATGGGGGAGGGAAGCAGTAGGAATGTCTATGGGCCTTTGGTTCAAGCTGTTCAAGTGCAGAATGATATTGATAATGGTATTGTCTTGGAAGATTATGTTGCTGAGGGTAAGGGGATGGACCCAGATTCTATGGATGGGGAAGATGTTATTTCTACTGATCAGGAGCCGAGGCATATTTCGGAGGGCACCGGGTCTCCTTTGATAGAGAAGGCCGGGGAAGAAAGGGAGATGTCTGGGCGAGGAAAGGAGAACTTGAGTCCTGTAAATTGTTCATACAGTGAAATTGTCCAAAAGGGGAATCAGAAGGTGTATGCAGGGGGAAAGTCAATACCTGCAACGCTGGGAAGGAGTCCACTGAAGGATTATTCCTATCTTCCGCGGCCGATGCAGACAAGGTCCGCCTCCAAATGGAATGGCGGAGTGGTTCTGGCAGTTAAGAAGAGCAGCGGGATTAAGAAGGCACCCCCGGATATGCGGGTTCTTGAGAATCTCCAGAATCGAGTGCAAAGTGCAGGTTTTTGGAGACATCTTGAGTGGGAATCGGCTACAGGGGAAGAAGAATCCTGCTTGGGAGTTGGGGAAGACTATGGGTACTATGATATGTGACTTCCTGTTTTTTCTCTTGTCGTTTCTGCTTGAATGTCTTTTTGAAGTGTTGAAGTGTTTGTGATTTGGTCTCGGGTATGCGGGGTTCATGACCGCCGTTGATAATATTGTGAGTTGGTCTCTAGTATGTGGGTTCTTTGACCACCGTTGATGATGCTGGATCTTGTTTGTATGGTTACTGGTAACCCATAAACTGGCTTTTTATAAAATGAAAAAATGGATTTCAGGAAATAAATAATAATTGACAATGCACATGCATGTGCATTTTCATGTGATAATGATAATAATAATGATAATGATAATAATGATAATAATAATAATAATAACTGTTATAATAATAATAATAATAATAATAAAATAATAGTACAAGTGCATTGCATATGCACGTACATGGTAATAAATAATAAATAATAATGCTCGTGCATTTACATGTGGATGTGATGATAGTAATAACAATATCAGTAGTAGTAATAGTAGTAGTAGTAGTTATAATAGTATTAGTATTAATGCATATGATAATAGAATATTTCATGTGCATTACGTGTGCATGTGTATGGTAATAAATAATAACTCATGTGCATTGCAGTTTCATGTGATGATGATGATGATGATGATAATAATAATATTAATAATAACAACGCATGGGATAATAGAATAACACACTTTCATTGAATGTGTGTGTATGTGCATTTGAATGAGCATTTGCATGTGATGACAACAACAACAACAACAACAACCACAACAACAACCACAATAATAATAATAATAATACTAATAATAACAACACATGTGATAATAAAATAACGTCTATGCATTGCAAGTGCACATGCATGGTAATAAAAATATAATAATAACACAAATTCACGTGCATGTGAATTTTCATGAGATAATGATACTAATAATAATAATAACAGTAATAATAAGTTATAGTTGTTTGAAAAAACAGCAGACATGAAAAAAGTTCTAGAAATGGTGTCTCGAAAAACCTAACAAATCACACGTCATTAAAAAAGGCATAACTTTTTCTTCAGGTGCCCATTTCCGCTCCGTTAATAGTCAAACTAAATCTCATGGAACGAAATATGATAAAAACAGGTGTCGGAGGCTGAACAGACACACAGATCAGAAGTTATGACCGTTTAAAGAAAAATTTGACAGGGATCCAGACACAGAAATGGATATTTGGAGGCCTTATGATGGGTTTTTTGGGTTTTATGGTCCTAAAAAATATTTTAACTTTGTTCAAGTTAGCCTTCTACGTAGATCTCTTTGCTTCATTCGATTTGATATGTGGTAGAGCTAAAACGGGCAACCGGAGTGAAAGTTATGGTCATTTGAAGATGGACTTTTTTTGTAGTGGTATAACTAATATATCTTCTGTTTCTCTGATATTCTCACTGTTTCGATTAGACTTGGTCCTCACTCATCTCACTATCTTCTATTTTACTAGTCAATGGGTTCAAACGGACACCCTAAGGAGAAGTTATTCCTATTTTAGTGAGTTGCGGGTTTCTTAGGCTTTTTGGCGCTATGAGGGTTGCTCAATTTAAAATGACAATAACTTTTTATATGTGAGTAAATTTTGGCTCTACCTCATATCAAATCGAAGATTGTGAAATGATACACACTCTTTTAACCACTAGAACCCTTTCGAACATTCTTCAACCCCCCAAAAGACCCAAAATCCCTTTGGATGTTCAAAATATTGGCTTCTGGTGTCAATTTCGCAATAACTTCTTCTATGGGTGTCTATTTTGCCTCAACCACCTATCAAATTGATTCTTAAGACTATAACTACACTCGTATAACCACTTAAGTACCTTCTCACATACTTGAAGGCCCAAAAGGTATTTAAACCCTCCAAAAGACCATAACTTCTACTCCGGGAGTCCGTTTTGCCTCTTCCATAAATCAAATCGAAGCTTTCAACTAGATCTACGCATCTGTGACCAATAGGAACACCTTGTCACGTTCTTAAAGACCCAAAAGGTCATCAAGTACTCCAAATGACCATAACATCTGCTTTGGGTGTCCGTTTCACCTCTACCACATATCAAATTGAAGCTTGCGACTAGATCTACACATCTGTGACAACCATGAACAACTAAATAACCCTAACAAACCATGAATAAACCCATAAACACTAAAAACCATTAAAAACCACAAAAAATCTAACTACCCCTAATAACCCTAACAAACACTAACAAGCCCTAAAAACCCAAACAAACCCAAAACAACCCCAAAAAACCCTAAAAAACATAACAAACTCTAAAAACCGTAAAAACAGTAACAAGCCATTACAAACCCCAATAAGAACTATGAAACCTCAATAAACACAAAAAACCTGAAGAAACCCTAAAAACCCCCTATGAAGCCATAAAAAACCCTAACATAACTCTAAAACCCCTAAAACCCAAAAAAAACCCAAAGGAAACCTAAGAAACACTAACACACCCTTAGATTCCCTAACACACCCTTAGAAACCCTAACACAACCTTAGAAACCATAACACACCCTTAGAAACCCCAACGCACCCATAGAAACCCTAACAGAAACTTTGAAACCCATAGAAACCATAGCACACCCTTAGAAACCCTAACCCACCAATAAAAACACTATCCCACACGTAGAAACCCTAACATACCCTTAGAAACCCCAACAAACCCTTAGACACCCTAAATCACTCTAATAAGAACTAATAAATCCTAATAAACCTTACCAACAAATAATAAAACATAATAAACCCTAATAAACCATAAAGCCCACTACTAAACCCTAATAAATATTAATAAATCATAATAAACGCTAAAAACCCTATTAGACACCAATAAAAGATAAAAAATACCTAAAACCCAAAATATACACCGAAAATGCTATTAAACCATTAAAAATGCTAATATTTACAAAAAAACCCTTAAAAACCCAGAAAAACCTGACAAAACCCTTAAAAACCATAAAAAACCAAAAATCCCAAAAAACACTAAAAAACACTAAAACTCCAAAAAACCCCTAAAAATCTTAAAAACCCCTAAAAAACCATAAACCCCATAAAAAACAAAAAAAAACAAAAAAAAACCCGAAAACAAGCCTTAAAACACTAAAAACTCTCAAAAAACCCTAAAACCCCCCAAAAAAACTAAAAACCACTAAAAAAGCTAAAAAACCCTAAAAGCCTAAAAAATCCTAGAAAACCCTAACCAACCCTATGAAACTCTTAAAAACCCTAAAACCCCCCTATAAAACCCTAAAAACCTCAAAAGAAACCCTAATACACCCTAAAGAACCCTAAAAATCCTAAAAAACCTAAAAACTCTAAAGAACCACTAAAGCCACTAGCAACACTACATAAACCCTATTAATTGCTACAAAAACCCAAAAAATGCTTCAAAATCCAGAAAATGCAACAAAACCCCGTAAAACTCTAAAATAACCATAACAAAGCATAATAAATCCAAACACACCCATAAAACCCAAAAAAATGCATAAAACCCAAACAACTCAAACAAACCGTCACAAAAACTAAAAAAAATAACAAAACCTAACAAACCCTAACAACCACCAATAACCCCTATGAACCACTAGTAAACCCTAAAAACCCATAAAACCCACTATTAAACCGTAAAAACCCTAATAAACACTAAAAAATTGTAATAACCTGTAATAAACACTAACATACTCTATTAGACCCTAATAAATGCTACAAAAGCCCTAAAACCCCGAATATACAATAAAAAAGACTATTAAACCATAATAAACTCTAATAATCACTAAAAAACTGAACTAACCCGACAAAATGCTACAAAAATATCCAAATAATAGCTTACAAAACCCTACAACCCACTAATAAACCCTAAAAATCATAATAACCCCAAAATAAATCGTAACAAACCCTAACAACCCCAAATAAACCGTAAAAAATCCTAACAATGCCAAATAAATCATAACAAACTAAAACAAACCATAACAAACCCCTAATAAACCCCAATAAACCCTAACAAATCATAATAAACCCTAATAAATTGTAATAAACCCAAATACATGTTACTAAACCCTAATAAATAAAATAAATTCTAATAAACCCTAATAAATCCTAAATAACCCTAAAAAAGGTTGATAAATCCTTGAAAATCTATTAATGCCCACAAAATCCCAATAAAACCCTAATGTACAATAAACCCTAAAGAACCATATTAAACTCTTAAAAACACTATAAAAACTAAAGAACCCAAAAAATTCTAAAACGCATTATATAAACCCTAAAAACCGCTACAATACCCAAACAAACCCTAAAACACACTAAAAATCTATAACAACCCCTATTAATCCCAAAAACAAATAAACCCATAAACCCCCAACCATTAAAAACCCAAAAGATACCATACAAAACCATAAAAACCCGTTGACAACCCTTAAAAACCCTAAAACACTACAAACCATAAACAACCATTAAAACCCTAAAAAAGCTTCAAATAGATACAGAAACCCTAAAAATGTTACATAAACTCTAAAAAATGCATCAAAAACCCTAAAAACGCAACATAAACCCAAAACGCCACATACACCCAAAAAACACTACATAAACCCTAAAAGCACTACCTAAACCCTTGAACTGTAACATAATCCCTAAAAACACAACATAAACCATAAAAAATGCAACATAAACATTAAAAACACTACATAAAACCTAAAAACATAATATAAACCCTAAAAACCCTACACGAACCCTAAAAACATTACATAAACCCGAAAAAATGAAACATAAATGATACATCACGTCTGGAAAAGCTACATAAACCCAGAAAAGGCAACATAAACCCTAAAAAATGCTATATAAAAAGTAAAACCTAAACACGAGACATAAACCCTAAAAACATTATATAAACCCTAAAAATGATAAATAAATCTAAAATTGCTAACTAAACCGAAACAAATGCTATATAAACACTAAAAATTCTATATAAACTCTAACAATGCTACACAAACCCTAAAAATGCTACAAAACCCCAAAATACGCTTCAAAACCCTCAAAAATATTAAACCATAATATACCATAATATAAAAAATTAAACCCTAATAAACTCCTAATAAACCCCTAAAGAACCACTAAAGCCACTAACAATGCTATATAATCCCTAACAATTCTAAAAAACTGAAAAATGATTCATAACCCACAAAACACAACAAAACCCCAAAAACGCTAAAATAACCCTAACAAAGCATAAAAAATCCAAACACACCCATAAAATCCAAAAAAAAAACGCATAAAACCCCAAGCAACTCAAACAAACCATAAAAACCCCTACAAACCGTAACAAAATCTAACAAACCCTAACAACCACTAATAACCCCTAAGAACCACTAATAAACCCTAATAAACCCAAAAACCCACTATTAAACCCTAAAAACACTAATAAACACTAATAAATCATAATAACCTATAATAAACCCTAATAAACTCTATTAGACCCTAATAAATGTTAAAAAACCATAATACCCATAATATACAATAAAAAACACTATTAAACTATAATAAACCCTAATAATCACTAAAAACCCTAAAAAACCTGACAAAACGCAACAAAAACCTCCAAATAATAGCCTATGAAACCCTACGACCCACTAATAAACCCTAACAAACCCTAATAACCCAAAATAAATCATAACAAACCCTAAAAACCTCAAATAAATGGAAAAAATCCTAACAATGCCAAATAAATCGTAACAGACTAAAACAAACCCAAACAAACCCCTTAAACCGCAATAAACCCTAACAAAGCATAATAAACCGTGATAAATCGTAATAAATCCAAATACACATTAATAAACCCTAATAAATAACATAATTCCTAAAAACCTTAATAAATCCTAAATAACCCATAAAAGGGTTGATAAACCCTAGAAAAAACTATTAATGCCTACAAAAGCCCAATAAAACCCTAATATACAATAAAAAACACTAATAAACTGTTAAAAATCCTAAAGAATGCTAATAAAAACTAAAGAACCCTAATAAATCCTAAAGAACTATATTAAACTCTAAAAACACTAAAAACCCTAAATAACCCAAAAAATGCTAAAAAACATTATATAAACCCTAAAAACCGCTACAATACACAAACAAACCCTAAAACACACTAAAAACCCTAACAACCCCTATCAATCCCAAAAAAAAAGAAATAAACCCCTAAAACCCCCAACAAACCATTAAAAGCCATCAGATACCATAAAAACCATAAACACCCATTAACAACCCTTAAAACCCATAAACACTACAAACCATAAACAACCATTAAAACCCTAAAAACAGCTTCAAATAGATACATAAACCCTAAAAATGTTACATAAACCCTAAAAAATGCAACAAAAACCCTAAAAACGCAACATAACCCAAAAAACACAACATAACCCAAAAAACACTACATAAACCCTAAAAGCACTACATAAACCCTAGAACTGTAACATAAGCCCTAAAAAACACAACATAAACCCTAAAAACGCAACATAAACATTAAAAAATGCTACATAAAACCTATAAAGCACAATATAAACCCTAAAAACACTCCATGAACACTAAAAACGTTACATAAACCCTAAAAAATGCAACATAAATGCTACATCACCCCTAAAAACACTACATAAACCCAAAAAATGCAACATAAACCCTAAAAATGCTACATTAAACCTAAATCTAATCCACACAACATAAACCCTAAAAACGTTCCATAAACCCTAAAAATGATATATAAAATCTAAAACTGCTAACTAAACCCTAAAAATGCTACATAAACACTAAAAAATGCAACATAAACTCTAACAGTGCTACACAAACCCTAAAAAATGCTACAAAAAACCTAATGATGCTTTAAAACACTCAAAAATATTAAACCATGATATACCATAATATATAAAATTAAACCCTAATAAACACCTAATAAACTCTAATAATCCCTAAAAACAGCTTATATTCCCAAAAATCTTAAAAAACTCTACTCAACCCTAATGAAACGTCAAAAATACCTAATAAACCCAAATAAATGACAATAAAAACTAATAAACCCTAAAAACACATTAAGAAAACGTAACCAACCCTAATATACATTTATAGACACTAATAAACCCAAATAAAGCCCAAAAAAACATTAAAATCCTTAATAAACCACAAATAAAGCCAAATTAACCCTACTCAACCCTAACGAACCTTAACACGCCATAATAACCCCTAATAAAACCCTACAAAACCCTAATAATGAAAAAAATGCTATTATACCTTAAAAAAATCCCTAGAAACCATGATAAACTCTAATATAACCTAATAAACCCTAAAAACACTCACAAACAATAAAAAATGATCACAAACAATAAAAATGTGCTATATTACCAAAAAAGACCTAAAAACACTAATATAACCTAATAATGACCAAAATGCTAATTTACCTTAAAAGTCCCTAGAAACCCTAATAAACCATAATAAACTCTATTATAACCAAAGAAACCCTCAAACGCTCACAAACCAAAAGAAAATTCTCACTAACAATAAAAACACGCTATCTTATCTAAAAAGACCTAACAAACACTAATATAACCTAATAAAACAAAAAAAAACTATTAAACCCCTAACACACCCTAATAAACAATAAAAATCCCTAATAAACCCTAATAAAAATGAATAAACCCTAATAAAACCCTAAAAATATCTTCTAAAACCTAATAAACCGTGACACGCCATATCTAAACCTAATAAAACCCAACTAAACCCCAATAAACAAAAAAATGCAAACAAACCATTAAAAAGCCCTAGAAACCCTAATAAACCATAATAGAATCAAATAAAAGCTAATAAACCATTAATAATGCTCACAAACACTAAAAACATGCTAAAAACCTAAAAATCCCTAACAACCCCTCATATATACTAACAAAAACTAAAAAAAACTCTTATACCCAAATAAAAAAACTAATAAACCCTAGTAAACCCTAACAAACCCTAATAAACCGTACTCAAACCTAATAAACCTTAATAAAACCTTAAATATATCAACTCAAGCCTAATAAAACCCTAAAAATACCTACTCAACCCTAAAAAACCTTAACACACCATAGTAAACCATAATAAACCCCACTAAACCCTAAAAATGAAAATATACCATTATAAAGCCCTAAAACCCTTAATAAATGATAATAAAACCTAACAAAGCTTAAAAGCGCTAATAAACCCGAATAAACACTACTAAACACTAAAAACCCTAATATAACCTCTTAAAAATGAATAAATCATAATGAACTAGAATAAACCCTAATATATACTAAACATACGCTAATATACCATAATATACCATAATATACCCTAATAAACCCAACTCAATCCTAATAAAACCCTAAAAATACCTAATAAACCATGACACACCATAATAAACCCTAATAAAATCCTAATAACCCCCACTAAACCCTAAAAATGCTAATATACCATGAAAAACTCCTAAAACCCTAACAAACCATAATAAAAATTAATAACACTTAAAAATCCTAAAAAAGATAGTAAACCCTAAAAATACCTCTAATAAATATAGTAGTAATAACGCACATGCATGTGATTGGTTTAAATAATAAATCCCAACACACGTTCATGTCCATATATATGTGCATTTGCATGTGAATGATAATAAATAATAAATTATAAATATTAACTCATGTGAATTGCATGTGTATGTGCATGTGCATGTGAATGATAATAAATAATAAATAATAACCCACATCCAAGTGAATGTGCATGTGCATGTGCATGGTAACAAAAAATAAATAATAAAAAAGTCCACATGAATGTGAATTTGCATGTGAATGATAATAAATAATAAATAATAACATATGTGTTAATAGAATAAGGCAAGTGAATTGCGTGTGCATGTGCATGAGGACTGGAAATTATTTTTTTATTAAGAAAGACACTTTTGAGGGAAAAGTGAGAAACCATAAGTTCCAAAAAACACCAAAAAGTGCCAAACAGAAAACCAGATACAACCTTTTCCAAGCATAAGCAGCAACCACTAACTCCAATGAAGGACCACTCAACGATCCCATGCAAGCATGGTCCCTCCCGATGGCAACCCATCCCTCTGAGTCAGCCACATCCCAAATGACCTGCAGAGGAAGAAGCAGCGTGCTCTAGCCCATCTCAGCCGATCTGACCCTACAACATTTCCACACACAACAAGGGTGGTAACTCAACAAAGCATTAGTTAGGAAAGGAGTAAGCTGAATCATTGAAAACCAGTTGAATTCTACCAGAGTATGTATCCCTAAACAGCTTCTAGGATATATTAGATACCTGCGAAAGTGGATCCCCCCTTATCAGGTCTTCAAAAGAAGAAGTCAGTTTATTCCAGACCTGAATGTACTCCTCTAGTCTGATCAACCCCTTATTGAATCCTCCAACTATGATCATGTCCTGTTTGTCAACCCAAATATATTTCTCTTTATTAAGGTCCACATCAAGATTCCGACCCATCATCTTGGCTGCAACCTGTTCTGAGGTGTTGAGAAATAACACCTGCTCAGTCGCTACATCATCCAAACCTAAAACCAAATCCGAGGAAAGTTCAGGCTGTCCAGGTGATTGTAAATGACACCTGGCCTCCTTTTCCAACTTCTCAATCATTAGCTTATTTGATAACCGGGTCCTCATAGGAGGAGGCAAGGAGGAATAATCCTTCCTACCCCTCCTCCTCCTATTACTCCTGTTGCACCTCGAACCAGGCTCTTCTTCAGAAAAACTCCTACTGACCTCATCATGTTCTGCCTCCCCTCCACCGAAAGAAAACTCTTGGAAATCATGCCCCATGATCCGACCATCCAAAAAGAATCCATCAATACTCCTTCTGCTGTCTTTGCCTTCCTCAACCAGGGCAGATGATCCATCTATCAATTCAACCTCAGCCAGTCCTTCAAACCTATTGCTCATGAAGACTGGGGTCCGGGTTGTAGAAAAAACCCCTAGCAGAATTCCAGAGTCTAAACCCCTGCATCTCCAAGACTGGTCCGAGCCTGCACCTCCAAGACATTCCCTTTCAGTTGACTAGGGACGCTACCCAGTGCAGCCCTACCCCACTGACCCCTTCCTTCCCCTTACCAAAAGATTCCTCTTCCCCTGACCCCTCTTGGAAAGTAGGTTGATCGAAACCCCTGCCCATATATTGAGGTTGAGGATTCTGATCATCCCAGCCCCTGATCGGAACACAGGAATCCTCAGGTCTGGAAGGCTCACCTGTAGGGAGAGAGGACCTCGCCAAAGCCCCATCCACATGGCCCTGACTCTCTTTCCCCATGCTGTTGGCTGCCTGGAATCCACCCAAATCCCTCCTAGGATGATCAACCACTGCCTCCACCAGAGGTCCCGAGACCTTTCATGCATCCTTCAATATTGGACCTGCAGGCCTCGCCCTCCCCGATCCATTATGATCCACTGCCGAATCATTATAAAGGCGGGACAGCCCCACCCCAGGATGACTAGGAGGCCCCTGCTCCTAATCACCCTGAAGTGCCTCAACATGATCAAGGGTATCCGAAGACACCTCCCTTGATCCCAGTCTGTGCACAGTAGGTTCAACGCCATTACCAGAACCAGTTCTATCGCCCTCAACATGAAACAAATCAACCTTACCCGCCGAAGACGTATCAACCAAAACCGCCGAAGACCTTTTGTGGCACTCATCAAAACGACGACCTTGTCTATGGTAGAAGGAACAGAACAACGACCAGGATTCACAGACAACACTTTGCACGTACCTGTATTTCCCCTCAATCACAATCCAAACCTTGTCGGGCGGAGGACGGGAGAGCTCCATTTCGACACAGATGCACGCAACAATTGGGTACACCATGGAATCCGTTTTCCAGTCCGCACAGAGGAAACGGCCCAATGAATTACCTATTGAACGAAGGAGAGCTGGATTCTGAAAGGGTAGTGGTAACCCCAGAAGCTGAATCCAAATTGCCGAAGAGGAAGAATCACGATTCATGTGCAAATCAAATGTCCAACGATGTAGATGGAATGGAAACCCTCTAACGGATCCAGTTTCACGAGACCAGGCCAGCGCCAAGTCATCTTCATCAGCGAGAAAAATAAGAATTTGGCGCGGCCCGAGGAGTCCGACAACCGCACGACGACCTAAACCCCATTCTTGATTCACAAACCTCTCGAACACCTCAACCGGAGGCCTACGACGAGTGAACTTTGCGACCAGGGCCATGGAAAGAAGCGACGAAGCTTCGGAGAATTACTTGGACGAAACCGGGACAATAGGATGACCATTACAGACACCAGGTACCTTTGGAACGACGTCTATGCTAGGGTGGAAAGAGCGCCTCTTGGGTACTGCATCCCCATGTGAAAGATCCTGCCCCTCCCCCTGAGGGGGAGGGGCCGTCGCCGCCGCCATGGAAGCTAGGGCATCACAGCGAGCCTGAGAAGCTCTGCCTAATTTCCCCCTCCACTAAGAGTAAGAGAATAAATAATAATAACACATGTGATAATAGAATAACTCAAGTGCATTTAATTTTCATGTGCATGGTAATAAATAATATATAATAACGCGCATGCATGTTCATTTACATGTAATGATAATGATAATGACGCATGCACGTGCATGGTAATAAATAATAAATAACAACGCACGTGCATGTGCATCTGTATTTGATGATACAAACAACAATAATAATAATAATAATAGAATAATGCAATTGTGTTGGATGTGCACGTGCATAGTTGTAAATAATTAATAAATAATAGTAAATAAAAATGCACATGCCTGTGCATGTGCATTTACATTTGATAATAAAATTAATAATACTAATTGTAATAATAATATTAATAATTCATGCACATGCATGGTAATAAATAATAAATATTAACGCACATGCATATGGATTTGAATGTGATAATGATAATAATAATGATAATGATAATAATAATAATAATAATAATAATAATAACTGTGATAATAATAATAATAAAAAAATAATACAAGTGCATTGCATATGCACGTGCATGGTAATAAATAATACATAATAACACACGTGCATCTGCATTTTCATTTGATGATAATAATAATAACAGCAGTAGTAGTCGTATTGATAATAGTAGTAGTACCAATGCATGTGATAACAGAATATTACATGTGCATTACGTGTGCACGTGCATGGTATTAAATAATAACGCGCGTGCATTGTATTTTCATGTGATGATGATGACGACGACGACGATGATGATGATGATGATAATAACAATGACAACAACAACAACAATGCATGTGATAATAGAATAACACATGTTCACTGAATGTGCATGTTAATGTATTTGCATGTGCATTTTCATGTGATGATAATAACAATAACCACAACAACAACAACCACAATAATAATAATAAAAATAAGAATAACAACATATGTGATAATAAAATAATGTGTGTGCATTGCATGTTCATGTCCATGGTAATAAATAATAAATAATAATGCATGTGCATGTGCATGTGCATGTGCATGAGATGATAATAAAAATAATAATAATAATTACAGCAATAATAATAATAATAACAACAACAACAATGCATGTGATAATAGAATAACACACGTGCATTGCATGTGTTGTGCATGATAATAAATAATAACTCATAGAGCACATGATGATAATAATAACAATAATATTAATATTAATAATAATAGCGCATGTGATAATACAATAACGCACATGTATTGAATGTGCGCATGTATGGTAATAAATAATAATGCACTTTCATTTGCATTTGCATTTGATGATTATAACAATAATAACAATAATAGTAATAATAACAATAACAATAAAAATGCACGTGATAATAGAATAATGTAGGTGAATTTCATGTGCGCGTGCATGGTAATAAATAATAACGGACGCGCGTGTGAATTTGCATGTAATAAACCCAAATAGCACCTGAAACCCACTATTAAACCCTAAAACCCTAATAAACACTAATAAATAATAATAACCTGTAATAAACCCTAAAAAACATCTTAGACTCTAATAAACACTAAAAAATTTCTAAAACCCCTAATATACAATAAAAAACACCATTGAACCATAATAAATCCTAATAATCACTAAAAACCCTAACAAACCCGACAAAACACTACAAAACCACCAAATAATAGAATAAAAAACCCTACAACCCGCTAATAAACCCTGACAACCACATAATAAATCCTAACAAACCCTAACAACCCCAAATAAATCGTAACAAATCCTAAAAATGCCAAATAAATTGTAACAAACTGAAACAAACCATAACAAACCCAAAATAAATCGCAATAAACCCTAACAAATCATAATAAACCCTAATAATTCATAATAAACCCAAATACACGTTAACATACCCTAATAAATAAAATAAACCCTAAGAAACCCTAATAAATTCTAAATAACACTAAAAGGTTGATGAACCCTAGAAAAAGCGATTAATGCCTACAAAAGCCCAATAAAACCCTAATATACTATAAAAAATGCAAATAATCCATATCAAATACTAAAGAACACTAATAAACCCTAAAGAACCCTAATAAATGCTAAAGAACCATAATAAACTCTAAAGAACACTAAAAAACCCTAAAGAACCCAAAAAACGCTAAAACGCATTACACAAACCCTAAAAACTGCTACAACACCCAAACAAACCCTAAAACACACTAAAAAACCCTAACAACCCCTATCAATCCCGAAAAAACAAGTGAACCCTTAAAACCCCCCAAAAAACCATTGAAAACCCATCAAATACCATAAAAACCATAAACACCTGTTAATAGTCCTTAAAACCCCTAAAAACCACTACAAACCAAAAACAACCATTAAAAACCAAAAAAAGGTAACACATAGATACATAAACCCAAAAAATGCAACATAAACCGAATAAACACCACATAAACCCAAAAATCACTATATAAACCCTAGAATCGTAACATAACCCCTAAACAACACAACATAAACATTAAAAAACGCTTCATAAAACCTAAAAACACAACATAAACCCTAAAAACACTACATCAATCCAAAAAATGTTACAAATACCCTAAAAAATGCAACATAAAAGCTACATCACCCCTAAAAACGCAACATAAACCCAGAAAATGCAACATAAAGCCTAAAATATGATACATAAAGCCGAAACCCTGAACATGCTACAAAAACCATAAAATCAGTACACAAACCCTAAAAAATGCTACATAAAACCTAAACTGCAAACTAAACCTTAAAAGTGCAACATAAACACTAAAAATGCTACATAAACTCAAACAACGCTACACACACACTAAAAAATGTTACAAAAACCCTAAAGACGCTTCAAAACCCTTAAAAATATTAAACCCTAATATGCTATAAGATAAAAAATTAAACCCTAATAAACCCCTAATAAACTCTAATAATCCCTAAAAACCATAAGAGACTCTACTCAACCCTAATAAAACCCTAAAAATACCTAATAAACCTTAATAAATGATAATAAAACCTAATAAACCCTAAAAACTTATTAAGAAAACCTAAAAAACCCTAACCCACCCTAATAGACACTAATAAACACTAATAAACCATAATAAACCCCAAACAAACCCTAAAAATCCCTAATAAAACATAAATAAATCCAAATAAACCCTACTCAACCCTAACAAACAATAACATACCATAATGAACCCTAATAAAACAATACAAAACCCTAATAATGAAAACAAATGTTAGTATACCATATAAAATCTCTAGAAACCATTCTAAACTCTAATATAACCTAATAAATCCTAAAAATTTTCACAAACAATAAAAAAAATGATAACAAAAAATAAAAATGCTATATATTACCTAAAAAAATAAAAACACTAATATAACCTAATAAAGACAAAAAACGCTAATATACCTTTAAAATCCTTAGAAACAATAATAAACCATAATAAACCATAATAAACTCTAATATAACCTAATAAACCTTGAAAATTCTCACAAATGAAAACAAATCGTTCACAATCAATAAAAAACTCTATATTATCTAAAAAGACTTAACAAACACTAATATAACCTAATAAAACAAAAAACAAATAAACCCCTATCAAACCATAATAAACCTTAAAAATCACTAATAAACCCTAATAAAAACTAATAAACCCTAATAAAACCATAATAAAACTCTAAAAATACCTTCTCAACCCTAATAACCCTTTACAAACCGTAATAATAACAAATAAAACCCAAGTAAACCCCAATTTAAAAAAAACAAAAACAATCCATTAAAAATACCTAGAAACCCTAATAAGCCATAATAGATTCTAATAAAACCCAATAAACCATAAAAAATGCTCACAAACAATAAAAACATGATTATAAAACCTAAAAAGTCATAACAACCCCACATATATATTAACAAAAAATAAAAAACACTCATATACCCAAATAAAAACTCTAACAACTGCTAGTAAACCCTAAAAATCCCTAACAAAATCTAATAAACACTACTCAAACCTAATAACCCCTAATAAAACCCTAACGATAACTACTCAACCCTAATAAAACCCTAAAAATACCTACTCAACCCTAATAAACCTTATAACACTATAATAAACCATAACAAACCCCACTAAACACAAAAAAACGCAAATATACCATTAAAAACCCCTAAAACCCCTAATAAAGGATAATAAAACCTAACAAAGCATAAAAGAACTAATAAAACCTAATAAACACTAATAAATCCTAAAAAAGCCAAATATACCTTCTTAAAAATTAATAAACCATAATGAAAGATAATAAACCCTAATAAATCCTAAACATACCCAAATATACCGTAATATACCCTAATAAACCCAACTCAATCATAATAAAACCCTAAAAATACCTAATAAATTCAAATAAACCTTAACAAACCATAATAAACCCTAATAAAATCCTAATAACCCCCTCCAAACCCTAAAAAAGGTAATATACAATTAAAAAACCTTAAAACCCTAACAATCCATAATAAATGTTAATAACACCTAAAAAATCTAAAAAATGCTAGTAAACCCTAAAAATACCTACAATAATAATAATAATAGTTATAACACACGTGCATGTGCACATGCATGTGAATAGTTTAAATAATAAATCATAATGCATGTGCATATGGATATGCCTGCGCATTTTCAAGTGAGTGATAATAAATAATAAATTATAATCAATAACGAATGTGAAATACATGTGTATGTGTAGGTGCATGTGAATGATAATAAATAACAAACAATAACGACATCCAAGTGCATGTGCATGTGCATGTTCATGTTCATAGTAATAAACAATAAATAATAACCAAGTCCACATGAACGTGCATTTGCGTGTGAATGATAATAGATAATAAATAATAACACATGTGATAATAGAATAATGCACGTGCATTGCATGTGCACGTGCATGAGAATAAATAATAATAACACATGTGATAATAGAATAACGCAAATGCATTACATTTTCATGTGCATGATAATATATAATATATAATAACGCATGTGCATGTGCATTTACATGTAATGATAATGATAATGACGCATGCATGTGCATGGTAATAAATAATAAATAACAACGCACGTGCATGTGCATTTGTATTTGATGATACAATCAAAAATAATAATAATAATAATAATAATAATAATAGAATAACGCAAGTGCATTTGATGTGTGTGTGAATAGTAGTAAATAATAAATAAATAATAATAAATAAGAACGCACATACATGTGCATGTGCCTTTACATTTGATGATAATATTAATAATACTAATTGTAATAATAATAATAATAATGCATGCACATTCATGGAAATAAATAATAAATAACAACGCACATTCATGTGCATTTGTATGTGATAATGATAATAATAATGATAATAATAATAATAATAATAATAATAATAATAATAATTGTGATAATAATAATAATAATAAAAGTATAATACACGTGCATTGCATACTCACGTGCATGGTAATAAATAATAAATAATAAGGCACATGCATCTACATTTTCATGTGATGATAGTAATAATAACAACAGTAGTAATAATAGTAGTGTTAGTGGTGATATTAGTAGTATTACCAATGCATGTGATAATAGAATATTTCTTGTGCATTACGTGTGCACATGCATGGTAATAAATAATAACGCCCGTGCATTGCATTGCATATGATGATGATGATGATGATAATAATAATAATAATAATAACAACGTATGTGATAATAGAATAATGCACGTGCATTGAATGTGCGTGTATGTGCATTTGCATGTGATGATAACAACAACAACAACAACAACAACAACCATAATAATAATAATATCAATAATAATAACTACGCATGTGATAACAAAATAATGTGTGTGCAATGCATGCGCACGTTCATTGTAATAAAAATATAATAATAATGCACGTGAATGTGCACTTTCATGTGGATGAGATGATGATAATAATAATAATAATAACAGTAATAATAAGTTATAGTTGTTTGAAAAAAGAGCAGACATGACAAAAATGCTAGAAATGGGGTCTCGAAAAACCTAACACATCATAGAGTCATTGAAAAAGGCATAACATCTTCTTCGGGTGTCCATTTTTGCTCTGTGAATAGTCAAACTAAATCTCATGGAATGAACTAAGATAAAAATAGGTGTCGAAGGCTGAACAGACACACAGATCAGAAGTTATGACCATTTTAAGAAAATTTTTACAGGGATCTGTACATGGAAATGGAGTTTTGGAGGCCTTCTGATGGGTTTCTAGGATTTTAGGGTCTCAAACCTGACTTTAACTAAGTTAATGTTATCCTTTTTCGTATATCTCTTCGCTAGTTTCGATTTGATATGAGGTACATCTCAAACGGACAACCGAAGTAAATGTTATGTCTGTTTGAAGTTGGACTTTTTTAGAGTGGTATAACTAAAATATCTTATATTTCTTTGATCTTCTCAGAGTTTCTACAAAACATGGTCCTCACTCATCTCATGAGCTTCGATTTTGACTGGTCATAGTACCCAAACAGACACCCGAAGAAGAAGTTATGCCAATTTTAGTGAGTTGCGGGTTTCTTAGGTTTATAGGCGCTTGGAGAGTTGCTCAATTTAAAACGACAATAACTTCTGCTATGTGTGTTCATTTTGGCTCCACCACATATGAAATCGAATATTGTGAAAAGATACATAGTCTAGAAACCACTGGAACCCTTTCTGACATTCTCCAACCCCCCAAAAGACCCAAAATCACTTTGGATGGTCAAACTATGGGCGTTTGGTGTCCTCTTTGGAATAACATCTTCTATGGGTGTCCTTTTTACCACTACCACATATCAAATCTAAGCTTGCGACTAGAACTACACTCCTATAACCACTGAAGCACCTTCTCACATCCTTGAAGGCCCAAAAGGTACATAAACCCTCCAGAAGACCATAACATATACTCTGGGAGTCCGTTTTTCCTCTACCATATATCAAATCGATGAATTCAACTAGATCTACACATTTGTGACCAATAGGAACACCTTATCACGTTCTTAAAGTCCCAAAATGTCCTTAAGTCCACCGAATGACCATAACTCTTGCTCTAGGTGTGCGTTTCACCTCTACCACATATCAAATTGAAGCTTGCAACTAGCTCTACACATCTATGACAACCATGAACAACTAAATAACCCTAACAAACCATGAATAACCCCATAAACACTAAAAACCATTAAAAACCACGCAAAACACTAACAACACCTAACAAACCCTATCAAACACTAACAAATCCTAACAAACCCTAACAAACCCTAACAATCCCTACAAACCCTAACAAAACCCTAAAAACCCCAAAAAACATAACAAACCGTAACAATCCCTAAAAACACTAACATTCCCTAAAAATCCCAAGAAGCACTAAGAAACCCCAATGAACCCAAAAAAACTTGAAGAAACCCTAAAACCCCCCTAAGAAACCAAAAGAAACCCTAAAAACCCTAAAAACCATAACAAAACCTTAAGCGAACCTAAGAAAAACTAACACACCCATAGAAACCCTAACACATCCTAAGAAACCCTAACACACCCTTAGAAACCTCAACACACCCTTAGAAACCCTAACACAACCTTAGAAACCCTTAGAAACCATTGCACTCCCTTAGAAAACCTAACCCGCACATAAAAACCCTAATCCACCCTTAGAAATCCTAACACACCCTTAGAAACCCTATCAAACCCATAAACACTCTAAATCACTCAAATAAGCACTAATAAATCCTAACAAACCCTACCAACCAATAATAAACCATAATAAACCCTAATAAACCCTAAATCCCTCTACTAAACCCTAATAAACACTAATAAATCGTAATAAACCCTAAAAAAACCTATTAGACCCCAATAAAAGCTACAAAATACCTAAAAACCCAAATATACAACAAAAATGCTATTAAACCATTCAAAATGCTAATATTCACAAAAAAACCTAACAAACCCGGCAAAACCTGACAAAACCCTAAAAAACCCAAAAAACACAAAAAACAGTAAAAAACCCTAAAAAACCTTAAAATATCCTAAAAACCCTAAAACCCTAAAAAACCTAAAACCCTTAAAAACACGAAAAATACTGAAAAAACCCAAAAAAAAACTTAAAACCCCTTAAAATACCTCAAAAAACCCCAAAAAACCCCAAAAACCCCAAAAACCCAAAAAACCCCCTAAAAATGCTAAAAACCCTAAAAACCTCAAAATGCCTAACAAAACCCCAACCTACCCTATTAAACCCTTAAAAACCCTAAAATCCCTCTAGAAACCCCTAAAACCCACAAAAGAAACCCTAATACACCATAAAGAACCCTAAAAAATCCTAAAAAACCCTAAAAAACCTTAAAGAACCACTAAATCCATTAACAATTCTACATAAACCCTAACAATTGCAACAAAAAACTGAAAAATGCTTCAAAACCCACAAAACGCAACAAAACCCAAAAAACGCTAAAATAACCCTAAAAAGGCATAAAAAATCCAAACACACCCATAGAACAAAAAAAACGCAAAAAAATACCAAACAACTCAAACAAATCGTAACAGCCCATAAAAACCCTAACAAAACCTAACAAACCCTAACAACCACTAATAACCCCTAAGAACCACTAATAAACCCTAATAACCCCTGAAACCCACTATTAAACCCTAAAAAGCCTAATAAACACCAATAAATTATAATAACCTGTAATAAACCCTAATAAACTCCATTAGACCCAAATAAATGGTCCAAAAGCCTTGAAACCCCTAATATACATTAAAAAACACTATTAAACCATAATAAACCATAATAATCACTAAAAACTCTAACAAACCCAACAAAACACTACAAAACCCTCCAAACAATAGCCTACAAAACCCTATAACCCACTAATAAGACCTAACAAACTCTAATAACCCCAAAATAAATCATAACAAACCATAACAACCCCAAATAAATCATAAAAAATCCTAACAATTCCAAATAAATTGCAACAAACTAAAACAAATCATAAAAAACCCCTAATAAACCGCAAAAAACCCTAACAAATCATAATAATCCCTAATAAATCGTAATAAACCCAAATACACGTTACTAAATCGAAATAAATAAAATAAACCCTAAAATGTTTGATAAACCCTAGAAAAAGCTATCAATGCCTACAAAATCCCAATAAAACCCTAATATACAATAAACATGCTAATAAACTGTAACATATCCTAAAGAACAATAATAAACCCTAGAAACCCTAATAAACCCTAAATAACCATATTAAACTCTAAAGAACACTTAAAACCCTAAAGAACCCAAAAAAATTCTAAAACACATTATATAAACCCAAAAAACCGCTACAATACCCAAACACACTAATAAATCCTAACAACCCCTATCAATCCCAGAAAAACATATAAACTAATAACCCCCCCCCCCTTCAAACCATTAAAAAGCCATCAGATACCATAAAAACCCATAAACACCTGTTAACAACCCTTAAAAACCCTAAAAACCGACAAACCATAAACAACCATTAAAACCCTAAAAAGGCATCAAGTAGAGACATAAACCATAAAAAGTTACATAAACCCTTAAAAATGCAACCAAAACCCTAAAAAAGCAACATAAACTAGAAAACACAACATAAACCAAAAAAACACTACATAAACCCTAAAAGCACTACATAAACCCTAGATCTATAACATAAACCCATAAAACACAACATAAACACAAAAAAACAGAACCTAAACATTAAAAAATGCTACATAAAACTTTAAAACACAATATAAACCCAAAAAATAGTACATTAACCTTAAAAACGTTACATAAACCCTAAAAAATGGAACTTAAATGCTACATCACCCCTAAAAATGCTATATAAACCCAGAAAATGCAACATAAAACCTAAAAATGCTACATAAAACCTAAACCCTAAACACACTACATAAACCCTAAAAACATTACATAAACTCTAAAAACTATACATAAAATCTAAAATTGCTAACTAAACCCTAAAACACTACATAAACTCTAAAAATGCTACATAAACTCTTACAACGCTACACAAAGCCAAAAAAATGCAACAAAACCCCTAAAGACGCTTTAAAACCCTCAAAAATATTAAACCTTAATATACCATAATATAAAAAATTAAACAGTAATAAACCCCTAATAAACTCTAATAATCCCTAAAAATACCTTATAATACCTAAAAACCTTATGAAATTCTACTCAACCCTAATAAAACCCCAAATATTCCAAATAAACCCTAATAAATGATAATAAAACCTAATAAAACCTAAAAACACGTTAAGAAAAATTAAACAACCCTAACCAACCTTAATAGACCCTAATAAACCCAAATAAACCGTAATAAACCCCAAACAACCCATAAAAAGCCCTAATAAACCATAAATAAAGCCAATAAACCCTACTCAGCCCTAAAAAACCTTAACACACCATAATAACCCCAAATAAACACTATAAAACCATAACAAATAAATAAAAAAATATAGTATACCTTAAAAAATCTCTAGAAACCCCGATAAACACTAATATAACCTAATAAATCCTAAAAATACTCACAAATAATAAAAAATGATCAAAAACAATACAAATGCACTATATTACCTAAAAACACTAATATAACCTAATAAATAAAAAAATGATAATATACCTTAAAAATCCATCGAAATCCTAATAAACCATAATAAACTCTAATATAACCTAAGAAACCCTAAAAACGCACACAAACAAAAACAGAATGCTCACAAAAAAATAAAAACATGCTATATTATCTAAAAAGACCTAACAAACCCTAATATAACCTAATAAAACAAAAGAAACTAACAAACCCCTAACAAACCCTAATAAACCCCAAAAATCCCTAATAAACCATAATAAAAACTAACAAACCCTAATAAAACCATAATAAAACCCTAAAAATGCCATACCAACCCTAATAAACCTTGACACACCATAACAAAACCCAACAAAACCCAAATAAACCCCAATAAATATAATAAACGAACACAAACCATTAAAAATCCGTGGAAACCCTAATAAATGATAATAAATTCAAATAAAAGCTAATAAAACATTAAAAATGCTCACAAACACTAAAAACATGCTAATAAAAACTAAAAAAAGTCCTAATAACAAAAACTAAAAAACACTCATATACCCCAATGAAAACACTAACAAACCCTAGTAAACCCTAAGAATCCTTAACAAACCCTAATAAACCATACTCAACCCTAATAAACCCTAATAAAACCTTAAATATGCTGACTCGACCCTAATAAAACCCTAAAAAGAACTACTCAACCATAATAAACCTTAACACACCATAATAAACCATATTAAACCCCACTAAACCTTAAAAAACGCAAATATACCATTAAAAATCCCTAAAACCCCTAATAAATCTACTAAATATACTAATATTAGGTATCCCTTCCTTCCACGTGAACCTCCTATAATCCTCCATGCTATATAGCACAAAATCTTCCATGTATCCCCCTTGATGAATCCCCTACCTGATTCCCCCATGCCTGCTCTAGGGTTTCCACCCCCCACAAATCTTCTCTCCCGCTCTGCTCTTCGAATTCCCTATCTAGTCATCACTTCGCCTATGCGTTATCCCCTTTTGGATCCTCCACCTTCGGCTCCTCCGGCTACATCTTCTCCAATATGCGGACTTTTCCTTCTCCTCCGCCTCCTCCGAATATATAGGAACAACCATGATTCTTAGTGGATTTAAATATTATTCATGAAGATACTGTTTTCATCGAAAAATGGTTCTTTGAAATGCTTTGTTGTCTAAGTCTCTCAATCTGAACCCGAGGAGCTCTACATCAACTTGAAGCTCTGCTCAGTAACCAATTTCTTAGCTTCCTATACCTCCTCAAATACTGTCAACATTTTATCAGATTTCATATTCATTATATGTTTTAATACAGACATTATCATCAATAATCAAATGACAGTCTCCAGATTTCTTCCCCCGGTGCTGAAGATTCATTTATTTGAGCATCAGCTTCAATCACGGTTGAATCCTTAAACAATGTTGTGTTATTCAAGGTATTCCTCTTAAAATGAATTTGGGTTTGTCTTCTCTTGGATGATTTAGATGGACTACACATCTCTTTATTCTATTTTTATGTGTTAATACATACTTGATTTTTTCAGTTTGTTTATCAGTAGATGAATTACATGTTTTCGAAAGAGAAATTGATGGTTCAGTTGATGTTGGTACCTAGAAATGGTTTCTTCTCATTTGAACCATCTATGTATCTTTTTACTCTTCTCTATAGTTTAACATTTCAGTATGTTTATACTAAATTTTCATGCTGTAATTCAATATAGTTCTTCACAAATGATGGGATATCAAATGTTTTTGGAAAATAATTCAGTTCCCTCCCAGATTTCATTTTTCCTGCTACATGTGTATTTTTCAAACATCAATAAAATACATCTCTCATTTTGATTAACCAATTACTACTTCTGCTTCTTTTTTGTTGTCAATATTTCTTCCTATAAAATTTATTCCATGGTTGATATATATTTCCTCCACTGCATCAATGCATTCTCCATTTTAGGTATTCCGAACTGATTTTATTCAGTTCACATTTTTTACAGTTTCAATAATTCAGATTTCCTATCCTATTCTTTTTTTTAAATGTATTTTATTATATGCATAGTGGACATACATATTTTGGGTATATCAAATAATCATCCTCTCAGGTATATAATTTTACTTTTGATTGATTGTTATTTTTAATCAAATATTATAATCGGAAAATATGCATTTTTTTGTGCTCATTTCCATTTTGTATATAACTAAAACATACAATTCATTTATCTTTTTTAATTGGATATCAACTAAACTTATTTACAGATTTCTTATACATATATGTTTTATGATTTATTGTATAAAATTGTTTTCATATTACAGCTTCCTTTAAACAATTTCATGAGTAATTGTTTCACTCATTTGGAGTCTCAATTACAACATACTTATTCATCGGTTCTCCTTGGAAGAGGATTTTATGGAAATTCAATGTATTCCAAGATGATTAAAGATTGAAATGATGTCCTTAGAGAATATGGTCTACATGAAGCCCTTTATTTATGTTGTTTTTTTTCTTTATGGTTTATTGATAGTGAAATATATATGTATTATTTCAGGATTTTTTTATAAAAAATGTATTCTTAAATACTCTAATATACATAACAGATGACCAAGACACTGACATAGAGAGGTTCTCAGATAAGAATGAGCTGAATAAAAAGTGTGGTTAAGTTGGACTTCATAATTATTTGGAGCTCAGTAAGGATAACTTCCCTCCTTAACTGATTGGCATGTGATCTAAAATTTATATGAATATCGGTAGTTGACTGGATGATTTATATATTGCATATGATATTTTTGGTTTGCGGATTCCCTTTATCTAATTAATTAATTATCTAATTATTTAATGCTTTATGATCATGACTCTCTCTTTCTACTTATTTATTGTTCATGAATAGGTTCCTTAGAATGATGATTCCCAACAAAACTATCTGACAGTCTCCCGTGGAAACATGAAAAGATTACGTGGATGGATGACTCTAAAATAAAATGCCTTTACTGATTTGGAATTGTAACAAAGAAACCATATTTATATGTTTTATATCAAAGAATATGGTTACAGCTTCCACGTGGTTTATGTTTGGAATTTTGATAGGTGTTTCCTCAATTCATTTCATTCTACAAATGGTACATTCATCCATACTTTTTCTTCTTCTTTTACTTGATTTTAATTATGATGCATACTCATTTCAGCCGATGAACACTCTGTTACTTGTATGTCATTAAAATCGTCCATTCTTGAAACACCAACAGGCAGTTACAAAAAATTAAAACACCACCACATAGGTAATTCTCACAACAATAGATTACATTATTGAAACTATATTTCTTTATTATCTTCCATCAAAGATTGCATATTTGAATTATAATTTTTTTTTAATATATCAGTAGAGATTTTAAATAAAATATATTTCATAAACTATATTGACAATATCCACAAATTCATGAGCATTGACTATATATGGGTACCAATAAATCCAAGAGGTGTAGAGAGGCTGGTGTTGGGTATTGTTTCACCATGGATGTGTCTTCTCTATTTATCCACACATTGATAGTTTTATTTTTATTAGGTGTATGTTTTGATTATTGATGTTAACATAATTATAATATAACATCCTTTCAGTGTTTTGTTTGTATTTTCAATTGAAAATATCTTTGTATTTTTTAATCAATATTTTCAATGTTACATATTTTTGTATTAATTAAGTTATTATTTATAGATAGAAGAACATGTGTATAGTTGTAGTTTGATTAGTTGATATAAAAAAATGTATTCTGTTTTGATTTTGGTTCAAACTGAAAATTCAATTGTAGCTATTTAATTTTAGTTATATTTATTTCTAATGAATTTGATTGCATATGGGCCGACTGTAAAGGTTATTCTCATGGAGAACATAATCATATCATTGGGTGGTCATGATCTTATTTAATACGGTTCTGTTACACTTTATTTTGGAAGGCATTATGGTGAGATCATTTTCTAATTGTGTATTTTATCCCATTCTATGTAAATTGGTACAATAATATATGAAGCATTATTGATGGAGATTTCCCATCATTTGATATTAGCGGTGATATAAATCATAACGCATTGAAAATATCCACAAATTTATGAGCATTGAATAGATATGGGTTCCAATAAATCCTAGAGGTGTTGAGAGGCTGGGGCTTGGGATTGTTTCAACATGGAGGTGTCTTCTCTACTTATTAACACATTGTTAGTTTTCTTTTGATGAGGTGTGAGTTTTGATTTTTAAAGTTAACAATACTATAATATAACATCTTTTCTATTTTTTGTTTGTCTTTTCAGTTGAAAATATGATTGTATTTTTTATCAATAGTTGCAATGTTACATATTTTTGTATTAATGAATTTCACATTTATAGATAACAGAAAATGTTTCTGTTGTAGTTTGTTTAGTTAATATACAAAACAGGTCTTTGGTTTTGATTTTTTTGTTTCAAACTGAAAAATCAATTGTAGATATTTAATAGTAGTTATTTTTATTTCAAATGAATTTGTTTGCATCAGGTTTGACTGTGAAGGTTATTCACATAGTGAACTACAACATATCACATTTACTGTTGATGAGAATATTAATGTTACATTAAATTGTGTTGGTGGAGTGAGTAATTTTGATGTTTATGGGACCTTTTCTATCTAGATCTTGGATGAGGAGGATGCACATATCCAGGTTCATGTCGAATCTGGATAATTTCAAGGATCTAATTCAAGGCACAACCAAACATCAACAAGGAATTGTATTCCAATGAATATATTCTAGTCCTGAAAGATCTTAACAGGTTGTTTCCTGTTGGCCAAGTTGGAGATGGTGTCAGCCATCTAAAGTGGAGAATACAGACTATAAATGAGATGACAGTACCTCTTATAATTAACTTTTGTCCCATGATGTCCCACAATGAAATGTATCTGACCATCGAGTCTAAGGTATCATCAGATTTTTAATGCATAATGTGGTGGCTTATTTTCCACTTACAGTTATTCAAGAGTCCTAAAATGTCAGAAATATTGATGGGGAGTGTAGGTATGAGTCCAAAAATTTCATTTTTCAATGGTCAATCCTACTGATCGATGACTCTAACCTCAATGGATTGGTAGAGTTGGTTGTTCCTCTTCTCCCTGATTTTGGTGTGATTTAATTCCACCAGCACATTTAATAATTTTATGTTTTTTGATGTTGTTCCCATGAAGGGTAGACCTACACCATGTACTCTTAGAGTACGTAGTTGTTCACTGAAAGCTACACTGTGGCGTAATGGGAAATAAAACTTGAACCTGGTGGATTTGCTCTCCCTTGTGTTACAATGCTGGTTCTTTAGGTTGGTCTCATTTTTTTAAGGGTTGTAGTTATATTTTTATTTCTATTTGGTATATATATGTATCAACATTGTTTTTAACCATTTATACACCCGATGGTGTTTATTCATTTAAAAATAAAAAATGTGTGGGTTATATGCGGAGGTTTTTGTATGGTTCCAAATTATCCAAAAAGTGTCTTCTTAATAAAATGGATTTTCTGTCTAAAATATATAGTACATACTTAAATATATATATTACCATTAACAGTTCTATTTTTTCAGCATATGTATCAATTCTTTATACTATAATTTGTAAATTTATATTTAATATTTGACATTCATGTTATTCTTTATGCCGTAATTTTGAATTCTCCAGTAACTCCTTCATTGAATCTTTCAGCTGTCAATGGAGTAATTACATTGAAATATGTCAACTAGAATGATTTGGTGATGTTTGACCATTCATTCTCCAATTTCATGTAATTTTTATTTTCATGGAATATTATTTTTCTACTATTACAACATAAATGTTTTATTTGTATGTATCATAAATTTTTTCATGTACTCAAAAACGATTACACTATATTTTATTATTTGTATATATATATTATGTGAGTGATGTTTTTCTATTCAGTTTCCAGTTTCATGTAATTTTTCTTTTCATTGAATATTAATTTACTTCTGTTACAACATAAATGTTTTGTTTGTATGTATCATAAATTGTTTCATGTAGTCTAAAAATGATTACTCTATATTTTGTTATTTGTATCTATATGTTATGTGAGTGATATGTATTATGTTTTTACTATAATATATTATGTTTTCTCATGGAAACATTTATTCTATAAGTTTGTATTTAACTGTTTCACATGAGGATCGTATGGCCTCACCTCCAGCATTAATTATCATAATGATCAGAATTTTAATTATCCATTTGAATGATCTTTTCATTCATATATTTCTAACTCTCCATACTAAAATTAAAATTATATTCCTTATATATTACCCTAAATGTTTTCTCAAATTTGTCTAATTGTATTCTAATAATTAGTATCATTAATTTGTGATTTAAAATTATTAAATATTTATGTTCATTATTAACAACCGACCCTGTAATATTATCTTCTTAAAAAACATTGAACTATATCAACATGTGAACGAATAATCTAAGAATTGTGTTATATCACCGTGTGAATGCACGAGAAAGTACTAGAGGAAGAAGAGGAGTTAGAAGAGTTTTTTAATTTTTATCATTATCGGGATTTAATTACACATCAGCATAGAGGATGTCAATACTTTATGAATTTGATCCTGTGTTTTTTTGAAGATTTATTTTTTTTATTTGCATTATCAGTATTCTCCCCATGCAAAGCAGTTCATGACAAAGACTATAGTTGGTTTAACTTTTTGACATGGGATTGATGCAATATAATCCAAACATTCTAAGCTATGTCTATTAATAGTTACTGATGAGGAAGGTTCGAAACATGTGAGTTAGGATATGGATGAAAAAATCTACACTTTATTCACATCTAACAGGTTTAGTTGCTCCCACCCTCCATTTTTTATCTTTCACTATTTATTTTAGTGCACAAATTACTATTATTGTGATTGAATTTGAAAACGAATTTGAATTTCCATTCTCAAAATTTATAAATTCATATACTTTTAATCTATCTTTTATCAATGTCAACAATTTAAATGGTTTATTCATATTTTATGAACTCTTATTCCATTACCATACACCATTACTTTCTAATTATAAATTATTAAATATTATTTTTTCTTATAAACTGTTATAAATACTAATCTCTTATTAAAATAAAAACCAGTAATCGAATACTTCGGGTAATAACACGGGCAATAACTAGTTCTAAAAAACCTAACAAATCTTAAAAGCGCTAGTAAACCTGAATAAACACTACAAAACACTAAAAAACAATAATATACCCTCTTTAAAATTAATAAACCATAATGAAGCATAATAAACCCTAATAAATCCTAAAAATACCCAAATATACTAAATTATACCATAATATACCCTAATAAACACAACTCAATCCTAATAAAACCCTAAAAATACCTAATAATCCCTAGTAAACCTTGAAACCCCATAATGAACCTTAATAAAATCCTAATAACCCCCACTAAACCCTAAAAATGCTAATATACTGATTAGACACTAAATTAGGCTAATATTCATTGTTAATATATATAATATTCATGTGATTTATTATTCATAAACACAATTTTAGTGCATTTTAAAATTTGAACATCATTTCACATTATGATTGTAATACCTTCTAAAAATGCACTATTATGTGGTACATTTTTGAACAACATTTAAAGTACCCAGTGATTAATATGAATTTAAGGAATTCATTTATCCATATTTCAATTTGATATTTTGGTAAATTGATCTACACTTCAATATGAACATGTTTCAGTCAGGGATCAATGGATAATTTGTGGAAGCAGATGAGGATATTTTGTGATGACAGGAAACAATTCTGGAGAATCCAAATTGGACACCAGCCCACTGATGTGAATGTGGGGCCCAACATACTGGCCCAATGAATCCTAAATTCCGTGGTATGATAGAATACATATATAGTAACAAATAAATCTTCATGAGCCCGTGCTAATTAGGCCTCCATTATGGTCATTAAGGCGTCCCAATTTGGAGATAAAATTCGGGGCCAGATTCTGTGGACCAGAAAAAAGCATAACAATATAATAATATCTCGGAATCCAGAACTCCAAATGGGCCCAAATATTATAGAAGTTTAGGATACATCTGGGGATCCATTTCCTTCTTCTATGTCCCACTCTGATTCGGAAATCTAGAAGGAATTACAAGTGCGTCTGTTCGGTGGATGAAATCTGGCTGCCACCTCAGGTCAAGAGTGGAAAAGTCCAAATTCCACAAGTTTTCCACCACCCTAGGCCTACCATAATCAAGTGAGATGATTTTTACTGTTGGAGACTTTACCCAAGGCTCCCAAAATTCCTATTTAAGGAAGTGTTTATGGAGGATTTTATCATCTTTGAGCTTTGTTTTCATTTTATTGTTATGCTGCCAATTTGTCTTTGTAACGTTCTTCATTCACATGTAAGTTGTTTTAATTCATCCTAGTTTCTAAATAAAAGTTATTCTTATCCTATTATTATGATGTTCTCCATATCACTTTGATACTGTTGCCTCAAGGTGTGAATTTATTCACACCAAATCTTGTGAAATTATTCACACAACGGTGGAGTGATCATTTTATTTTTATTGTTATCTTTACTTCTACATTTCCTCCCTCATGAGTCTACTTTCCGCTTCCATTGAAACAATAGAATAAATGGTGGTCTAACACACTTATGGTTTGATCCAAGGGAGTATCAAGGAGCCAGATTGGATTTTATTTATTACCCCATTAATGTCTAATAACTTATTTTAATTGAGATTTTTATTTGATGATTTTTAAACTCCATCGTCCTTGTTGAATTTAAGGTCACACACTTCAAGTGATAATACGAACCTTTACCTTTATGTGCTCAAAACATTGATCCTAAAAGTGTATAGGAGATTAGTATTAAAATGTGCAGGTATTAAACCAGTAAGTGAGGATGTTGTTTGATCTTCATAAATGAACCCATCTCAAATATTAGAAATTGAAATAGTTGAAAAAGAATTTCTTCCAATCCACCCCGAGTGATAACCTAGGATCAACTCATTATTTTAAATTGAATTAACTTAAATATGTTAGTGATCCTTTAAACCCATCTAAAATCAACCCAATTTGGCCACTTCATAGCCACAAATAGTCCTTATAATGTGCGTGTCTATAGGTTTCTTCTTAGGTCTCTGAGGATTCGACAACCCAAGCTAGACTACAAGGACCATTATACCTGCATCTCTTGGGTAAATTTGAGCGTGAATAAAATTTTGGCTCAATTTTTGGGGAACCAAGTAAGTAATCTAAACACCCATTCTATTATCCCCTATTTATTATTTTCTCATCCAAATTATTTTATCTTTTCTTTTTCTCATTTTTTTTTCTTTTGGCGCCTGTACGCCTACAACCACAATCAATAAAACCGTCTAGTTAGGGTGGATAGTCCTAGGAATGGTGAGTCAAGTACACCAAGGGAACTCTTTCCATTAGATCCTAATCTTCCTAATACTACAGAGTCAAAAATTGAGCCTATTTCAATGGAAGGTATTCAATGAAACCAACTCATAAAACTGGGCGGGAACCAAAATGGAAACCCAAATGTGGCTGCCCCAAAAATGGGGAATGCAATTGATCAAACCAGGAATGACTACCTCACGCCTTCCTGGACCAATGCCCCCTCATGCATTAGACAAAATTACCTAGGATATGCCAACTACATCTTTATTCCACATGTCCTAAACCATCTTCCCACATTCCATGGAATGGAGTCCGAGATTCCCTACCTTCACATTAAGGAGTTCAATGACATTGTAGAAACCATGTGTCCCCCACATCAACTAGAATTAGCTCAGATGAGGATATTTACTTTTTATTTAAAGGATCAAGCTAAAAATTAGCTAAACAATTTGATACCATCATCCGTCAACTCTTGGGACCCACTACAAAGAGAATTATACAAAAAATACTTTCCCCACCACAAAAAATTTCACTTAAAAAGAGTATCCAAAACTTTTTTGAAAAGGAGGGAGAGTCATTCAATGAAACATGGGAGAGGTTCAAAGACACTCTAATCATGGTTCCACACCATGTTTTTTCTATTCCTGAACTAGTGAGAATTTTCTATGAAGGGTTGGGTCCGAGGAACAAAAAATTCATTGACATGATGTGTAATAGAACCTTTAAAAACAAAGCCCCATATGATGCTTACGAGTATCTAGAAAGCCTTTCTGAACAAAACCAAACATGGTGAACTTAACTTTATTTTGAAAATCCACAAAGAACTACTAGAATTCATAGAATTAGAGAACAGGAAATCCTTAGGTCTAAACTCACAGCACTCTCTAGGAAGGTTGAAGAGATAGACCTTAGGAAAGTCCATGAAATCCAAACTGTAGACCCTGTTTGCACAATTTGTGACAAACATGACCATAAGACAGACAACTTCCCAACCATTCCATCCATCAACGATGTTATTTTAGGAGGACACCTAGTGGAAGTAAATTCTTTGAACTTTCAAAATCCTTAATACAAAAACAACTTCAAACCAAGGTATAATGATCACCCAAGCTTCCACTGAAAATATAACCAACAACCTAGCCAACCACAGGGACAAAATTTTTACCCCCATCAGAACTTCCAAACCCATAACCAGTTCCAACCCCAAACTATCCAATACAAACAACCACTAGTCCATTTTCAAAAAACCATCCCAGCTCCAAAATATCCCCCCTGGGATAAACCATCTTCTCAAGCACCAACCCAAACTGTTCCACAAAACCTACTAGAACAACTATGCAATCAAATGGAAAGGATGAACTCGAAAGTCTCTTAACTTAAACAAGAAATTCAAACCATCGAAACTGGAAAAGCACACATGGTTACACAGGCGGTTCCATCCTCAACTTCAAGGGGAGAGTCAAGATGTATTAAAAAAATGCATGAACAACTAAAGGTTTTGACTGTTTTAAGAAGTGGTAAATCAATTGAGAAACCTGAAAAACTAATTCCGAACCCACCTAAAGATTCAAACTTGGATGAAAATTCAAATGAACCAAATGATCAAACTGAAAAACACAATAACATTGTCAAAGAAACAACACTTCAACAAACATCCCCACAATCTGCACCATTTCCTCAACGCATGAGGGGGAAAACAAAGCATGAATTGAGTGAAAAAATTGATGGAAATAATCTCACAAGTAAAGTTAAACATTCCCATTCTCGATTCCATCCAAACCATACCTACCGACTCAATGTACCTTAAGGAATTGTGCACTTTTAAAAGGAAATTTTCACATGAAAAAAAGTCCTTTTGGATTCTAATGTGAGTACCACCATTCAAGGGACCATTCCTCCTATGTTGAAAGACCCGGGTTGACCTTACATCAATGTTGAACTAGGAGAGAGAAAAGTTGTCAAGGCCTTGTGTGACCTAGGTGCTAGTGTTAATCTCATCCCCTATGCTGTGTACTGCCAATTAGTCATAGAAGAACTCCAACCCACATCTGTAACACTTCAACTTGCTAATCGTAGCATTAGGGTTCCAAAGGGGATTTTAAAGGATTTTCAGGTAAAGGTTGAAAACTTAATCTACCACGCTGACTTCATTGTCCTTGACAACCATCCAAAATAAGGAAATAAGGAACAATCCCCAATTATACTTGGTTGTCCCTTCCTTCTAACAATCAAATCTGTTATTCGTGCTCGAAATGGGAACATGACCATCACCTTTGGAAACATGATTCTAGACTTGAACATCTATAATGAAAGCTCAAAAATAGGGGATGACAAGGAAATTCATGAAGTAAAAATGATAGGAAGCATTGATAATGAATCCATAGAACATCATGGAATATTTGATGAATGTTTAAGTCAGGATGAGATTGATTTCCTTTGTTCACATGAAGGATGATTTTCTCCTTGGTTTGAATCATTTTCAAATTGCTCTTATGATGAATTCTTAGGTCCAACAATCAGTGAAACCTTTCTGGAAACCACTTCCATGGAGACCACTCCAACTTCCTTCCATAAATCTGATCAGTCCAATCTAGTAGCTGAAACATCTACATTTGGGGAATCAATTCTATCTAAAACATTAGAAAATAAAATTGATCTTGATCCCATGTCTCAATCTTTTGCTGAAATTCTGAACCGACCTAATATTGAATTGAAGGAACTTCCCACTGCACTCAAGTATGCCTTCCTAGGGGAAAATCAAACACATCCTATTGTCATTTCTTATTCTCTTGAAGCCAATCATGAGAGGATACTTCTAGATGTCCTTAGGAAACATAGGAAATCTATTGGTTGGACCCTGTCTGATATTCCTGGGTTTAGCCCACTTATTAGGACTCATAAGATTGTTCTGGAATCTGATTCAAAGCCATGTCATCAACCTCAATGGAGACTTAATCCTAATCTCATGGAGGTAGTAAGGAATGAACTTTTGAAATTGTTAAAAGATGGTATCATATATCCCATAGCTGAGGGTGAGTGGGTCAGCCCAATCCAAGTGGTTCCCAAGAAATCAGGAATCACAGTGAAAACCAATAAGGATGGAGAGATTTTTCCAACAAGGGTGAGTAGTGGATGGAGGGTCTACATTGACTATAGGAAGCTAAACTCATTCACCAAGAAGAACCATTTCCCCTTATCATTCATTGACCATGTCCTTTAGAGAGTTGTAGGTCAATCCTTCTACTGTTTCATTGACTATAGGGTCATGCCTTATCATTCATTGACCATGTACTTTAGAGGGTGAGTAGTGGATGGAGGGTCTCCCTAGAGGATCAAGTGAAGACTACATTCACCTGTCCATTAGGCACCTTTTCCATCAAATTCATGCCCATTGGTTTATGCAATGCTCCTGGAACCTTCCAACGGTGCATGATGGGAATCTTCTCAGACATGGTAGGGGATTTTCTAGAGGTCTTCATGGATGACTTCTCTGTGTTTGGGGATACATTTGAGGGAAGTCTGTAAAATTTGGAGAGAGTCTTGTCAAAATGTGAAGAAAAGAATCTGGTCCTAAACTGGGAAAAATGCCATTTCATGGTTAAAGGGGGACTTGTTCTAGGACAGCTGGTCTCAGGTAGGGGGATTGAAGTTGATAAAGCCAAGGTTGACATCATTCGTCACCTTCTATCATCCAAAACTTTCAACGAAATGGGGTATTTCTTAGGACATGATGGTTTCTATAGAAGATTCATCAAAGGCATTAGTTTAATCTCCTGTCCCCTTTGTGCTCTCTTAGTAAAGGATGCTTCATTTGTTTGGACAGAAAGCTGTGAGGGTTCATTCTCACCCCTCAAATCCTCTCTCACCTCTCCTACCATTATGATATCTCCAAATTGGAACCATCCTTTTGAACTTATGTGTGACGCCAATGACATTGTTATAGAAGCTGCGTTCGGGCAACGTTGTGATAAAACTCCTTATGTCATTGCTTATACAAGAAAATCCTTAAATGATCCCCAAATCAACTACACCACTACTGAAAAGGAGTTACTTGCTGTTTTGTTTTCTTTAGAGAATTTTAGGTCCTACCTCTTAGGATCCCCCATCACTATGTTCACTGACCATTCTACACTAAAATACCTCTTCCAAAATCAAGATGCTAAGGCAAGACTGATTAGGTGGGTCCTTCTACTACAAGAATTTGACATCACAATCAAGGATAAAAAGGGAATTGAAAATGTTGTAGCTGATCACCTCTCTAGGATGGAATTCAAAGACAACTCAAATCACCTTTCTGTGTCTGACTCATTTCCTGATGAACACCTATACACTGTGAGTGACTTCCCTTAGTATGCTGACATAACCAATTTTTTAGTTACATGAGTCATTACAAAATTCTTAGGGACTCAAGCTTGAAGGAAATTCCTTTCTGATGTTATACACTATGTGTTTGATGATCCATACCTCTATAAGTTCTGCCTTGACCAAGTCATTAGGAGTTGTGTCCCAGAATCTGAACAAGAGTCCATCCTTAAATTCTTCCATAGTGAGGCATGTGCAGGTCACTTTTACTCTAAGAATACATCTGTTAAGATTATTCAATGTGGTCTCTTCTGGCCCACCCTCTCAAGGGACTTTTGCACATTTTGTCAATGCTTCCCTAGGTGTCAACAAGTAGGATCCATCACAAAAAGGAATCAAATTCTACTCACTCCCATCTTAGTGGTTGAAATCTTTGACTGTTGGGGAATTGATTTCATGGGTCCCTTCCCAAACACTAGGGGATATCATTAGATTCTCTTAGCTATCGATTATGTCTCCAAATGGGTTGAGTCCATTCCTACAAAATCCAATGATCATCAAATTGTGATTAGATTTCTCAAGGAAAACATCTTCTCTAGATTTAGAATTCCTAGGGCTATCATTAGTGACCGTGGATGTAGAGACCCAAAGCCAGACATACATGGACATTACATTACTTTTTCGGAATACTTAATACATAAGAAAAACAAACACACAAGGACCGTAATAGTTTAGTGTCTTTGGAAACTCGGAATAAAATCTTCTAATCGTGGTGAAAGATCTTCAACATCTCCCAATAAAGATCATCCCTTTTTTTTACCTAAAACCTTTCTTTATATCCTGGGGAAAAGAAAACATAAAAGGGTGAGCTCAAATGATCAGTAAGGGTAAAAAAAAGAAATATCAATCACATCATATTCATAAGAACATATCTTTTGGAAATCTTAACCTGCAAAAGAGATCATGATTTCATAACATGGGATAAATTATAGTAGTGAAATGTAATACCAGTAATCATAACTTAAAACATGAAACTTTGTGTCATACACACATAATCATAGAGAATCATATCTTATTAGTCAAGACTCATTTCCAAGACTATCTTAGTGGAAAAAGTCCCTTTCTGAACCGAGTCACCCTCGTTTCAGTCCAGTTTCACTGAACCGATATAACCTACCATTCCAGCCATGTCTATCTCATGAGATATAAAATCATTACCCAATGCATTGGAGGGAGATATAGGTCCCACCCATCTCATAATGATACCATTCTTATGTGTGCCACAAAATCATAAATCATACATCATCTCATAACCCATGTAATAAAAATGGGAATCTTAAACATCGTGACATCAGAAAACAATTCATATAAGATAAAGGAATTCATAAAAATATAATTCTATCACAACATAATCAAATCAATGTAATAATAGGGATAAAAACAGAACCCTTTATTATCTTAGATGGAAAATAATTTTGATAAAACAATTGAACTCCATTCTTGAGGAAAATATCCTTTCAAATTCAAAAACATTTTCCTTTCTTAACATGTCATACAATTTTAAACTAAAAGAAGTTGATTAAAAATAAAATTGAAAACTTTTAAAGGAATATTCTTGGAAATAATGTTTTAAAAATCCATTCATGCCGTATAAGTTAAGAAAACATTCTTCTCGTACTTTTTCCGGAAAAGTCAAAAAAGTACCTCGTACAAAAAACGTCAAAATATTCCTTTCATATCTTTTACTAAAAACTCACCGAAGGGTAAAATAGGATTTAAACAATTTTAGGTGGATGGAAATAATATTACATATTGAGGAAACATGGATGTGGATGATAAAATACACCCCAGTAAATACCAAAGTATAAACAATCTCGGATAAAAATGAGATTGTGATATTTTCCCTTACCTTATGTCTGATATGCTTTGTACGTATCCGAACCTCCTGTATAATGATTTAAATAATGTCATTAACTTATTACAGAATCATATTCATTGTTATAATATCATATATGGTTCACTTATGACTTTATATTACCCGTTCTTTTGTAAATTCCATGTTAAAGAAGCGTTTTGGGTAAAATCGTTTCATTTATGGTAGGTGTTTGGACTTGTTGTTCTTGACATTATTATTAATTATATCATGATTTAATTACTTACAGAATATAAAACATGATTTATATATCATATATATTTAGTATATATATATATATAATAGATAGATAAATGAAATGAAACACACCGTTCATGGAGACGGTAGTCCGTACGTACGCATGAACGCTGTTTTCCTTTCCTTATTATCTTGAATGGAAGTAAGTAGATGAAATACATATATACATAAATACAGTAGCTTTATAATTTCATATATTTCATTATTATTTCTTATATATAATTTATAATCATTCTTAAATGGTTAACATGGAGAATGAATCTCATCGCATCGTGGAGACGGTAGTCCGTACGTACGCACGAGCGATGATATCGTTCTCATGTTAGTGAACTTGTGTTGAAGTGTATGTATACTATTTCAGTATAAATATCTGTTTATAATAATCATATATAGTTATTATTTACACCATTTTACCCATCCAAGTAAGGTGGTGGTGGAAAATATATTTCACCACGGCGTGGAGATGGTATTCCGTACGTACGCACCCATGGTGATTTCGTTTTCCGTAGGATGGCTATATGGAGAAATAGGATTGTTTCATACTTATAGTAAAATATAAGTATATGAGTGATACTGATGTTATTACTTCATACTGAAACAACCTAATAAGAATAAGTGGAAGAAGAAATAAAGGTGAAATAATCGGTAACGGAAATTACCTCTTCTTTGAAGCGCCTCTTTGAGACCTCCTCTTAGGGCACTAAAATTGGTCTTTGAGGAAGACCAGAACCTCTAGGATGTTTCTAGGGAAGTGGAGAAGATACTTTTGCAGGGGTTGTCCGAGCTTTAAGGCTAAAATTGTTGTGAGGAGGAGAGGGAGGAGGTGCCCTTTTATAAGGGAGGAGAGGGGCACCTTTGGAATTCTTAAAAATATTAATTTTTTAATAAATATAACCCCACTAAAAAACCTCCAAAAATGACTCATATTCAAATATTAGATGAGATAGGGTTGTAATATCATCAACCAATAAAATTTAGACATGTTTGGATCTTATTTTAAACCTTATCATTTTGATTTATCCTTATTTAATCTATTTATGTTCATTTGTGGTAATAAAATTCTAAATTTTAAATTATAACAAATAATTACATATTTGTTGTGAATTTTCCATAATTGTTTACTTTATAACATTATAGACCATATAAATTTAAATTTATAATTTTTAAATATTTTTGTGATTTTTATAATATGTGATTTTTATAAAATAACAATAGTGTCAATTTTGACACCATTCATTTATTTGAATTTAAATAAAATATATACAGAAGATATGTTCGAAATAAAAGATTTAATATATTAATAAAAGGTCATATATATCTATAAAATTAGTGTATCACATTAAATAGTTCATATAATATTTATTTTATTATTTTTATAACCATTTATTTGGTTTATCTCTTAATAAAATAATTACTACATCATTTTTGTATAATTATTTAATATACTTATTTGTTGCATAAAAATTTAAAATAAAATCCTATTATTAAGATAAATATATTACCTTTCACAATAATACTTTTACTAGAATTTATCATCTTAAAATCACAATATTTAAATTGTTATATTTATTAAATTATGAAGGTGAGAACTTTGGAATCATTTAAAATAAAATAATATAAGTGTCATAATTGCTTGTATAAGACTCCAAATGGTCAACTATTCGACCGTTGGATGATTAAAGTTTAAATTTACATTACTAATAAGTTTTGGTCAGGGTTTTGTGCCTTTCATGGTCACTATTAGTTTAATAAAAACTATATTCTTGATTTTTCACTAGATAAATAATTTATGCATCACTATTGTGTCACAATTAATGAAAATTATTTAATTCCAAAAAATTCTAAATAAATTCTCATGATGTAGATAATTTTGTTATATTTCTGGAGACTATTCATTTTCGAAGTTTTATGATGTTTATCACTAAGTTAAAATTATTATACTTATAAGATTTAAGAGAGTGACATGTTGTCACTTTCTTTGGTTTTAATAATAATTAAATTATTTTCATTGTCAAAAGTCCATAAAATGAATCTAATCCGACCCTTAGTTGATATGGGTTTACTTTTAGCCATCAAATAGAATTTTGGCATGTGTTAGGGTAATTTTATAATATTATATTTACCCTTAATTACCCGATTTACCTTTAACTATGGTAAATAAAATTTACCGTAGTTACTATTCATAATTCCCAAAAATAAAAAGTAGCCTATTAACATAATTTGGACACACTGATTCCAAATATGGAATCCATTTTTTAAAATTCAATACACATAAGTTTCAGAAATTAAATTAAAATTAATCCTGTTGTCTAATAAAAACGGGTTTTTGTTTAAAACATTGCAAAAGATTGAATTGATTTAACCTACGAATTCAAGGTAAAATCAATGATAATGACATACATTATATTAAATGGTAAAAATATATTATATTTATATTTTAAAACCATTCAATATTATAATTTAACCACATAAGATATTACGATGAAAAAAGTTGTTTTTAATTAAAATATAGAGTGTTTTTACTATTCATTAAAATGTGAAAGTTACCAGAATAATATGAAAAATTTATCCAAAGCAAATTTTTATTTCTTGATTCCAAAGAAGAATTTTATTTTGTCAAATTTAACTTATAAACAAGTCTAAAACTATATTTAAAGTGGGTGCTCCATCAAAAGGCGGCAAAACTGCATTTTTTGAAAAATACTTATTTTACCCAAAAAATTTATTTTGTTCTTATACAATGTTTTAGAAAATGTGTAAGATGAATAATAATGTTATAAAATTAAAAATTTAGTTAATAGAATTCATAACGTCTAGTTCATGACAATATTATAATAATATATCGTTGTTTATTAAAACCCGGTATTGCGTACAACACACGCTATCGAGGAAGGTCGCGATTGCGTGTAATGCAAGCCAAGTCAGGGTTGCGTGTTGTGAAAACTCTTTTTGGTGTAGCGTATAACACAAGACATTAATGAAATTAAAAGAATATATTTTTTTATAAAATCACGGGGTGTTACATTCTACCCCCCCTTAAAATGAATTTCGCCTCGAAATTCGTCGGGGTTATAAATGGTTTACTACTCGAAAGTTTTCTTAATAGAAACCCACATCGTAAAAAGGAATACCAAAACATGGGTTTAAAAACTAAAGTATGAAATGTAATGGTTACCCAAATTAACTCATCATTGGGTTTCCACGTAGGAGGACATAGGTGAAAATATGGATATAGAAGAAAAATATAACCATCAAGTTCTGATGGAGAGTGGTAGAGAACATGGCTATGAAAAATCCAAAACTTACAAAGCTATTGATTTGTGATTATCTAAGGTACCATCTGATTCATCGAATATAAGGGAACTTGGACAACATTTTTGGTTTTCAAGATCATTTCCCTAAAGTTGATGAATTAAAAGAAATACTTACATGATTTTGGTACAATCTCACTGTTGTTCGTGAATTGAACAATTTCCACTTCCTTCCTTAAAGAAATGAAGTTGAATTTGTTATTTGTGATGGGTTAGCAGATCATGTGATAGAATGATGGGTCATTCCATCTCTTTTAAACAAAAGGTTAACAAAAGTTATAAGTCCATCTTATGGTTAGATTAATCGTATATGGTTCCAAAAATGAACTTATACTTCATATATCATACCTCTTAATAAAATAAAACTAGTTTATACTAACCAGGGACTTCCTGTAGGCCAGTGGTAGGCGATAAAGGCCAGTCGCACTTCGGTTGTGGGTTCGATTCCCACAGCCTTGTCCGACGCGATGGGCTGTCGCCCGTCCTGCAGGTTGTCCTTTTTCTAAAACTATATTACTATAACATCCCATCAATAATATCAAAAAAAGCTTTATCCTTAAACAATAATAACTTATGTCCAACATAATCCATTCCAATCTTTAGGCTTATAGAAAATACTTCGGCCCAAGCTCATAGTATAGAGAAAATGATCACGTGAATGCCATCATTTATCCCTCAAATATCTTGTTCGTCACATTCCAATCATGTGAATACCATAATCATGTAATCTCTTGAAAAATGAATACCCATTGAATATTAGTGAAAACATGAGTGCTGTCAAAAGATGACTCTTTCCACATACCAAAATCCTCAAAATTCTATATCCTCAAACCATGATATCACATAGTCCTTATATCAATCATGATCTCATGAATACTTTCAAACATATTAGATTCTCTTTATCCCTTCATTATGTGCATATCATCTGCTTTCCAAAAATATTTCATTCACTTTTCATGGTTACCGATGCCATAAAATTATTGAAGACCACAATAGACCAATACATAAATATTCCAATACTCCACGATACTATATGCAACATTATTATGGAATCCCATTACATAAACACTTAATCATTCCACCACATCATTGTCATATTCAACATCGCCAATGGTGATCACATGTGACTTCCCTTTGTCCTTTGCCTTAAGTGGTTGCTCATGTCGATCATCACTAACCCTTGGATTAGGGCATTTATTAGCATAATGCCCCATTTCCTTGCACTTGAAGCATTGAAGTGTTGGTGGTGCGTTCTCTGCAGTCTTTGCTTTATTCACATCATTAGAAACCCTTTTTCCATTACTTCGACACTCAGCTGCTTGATGACCTTCTTTTCCACACTTAAAACATTTTCTAGTCCCTTTAAGACAATCTACACCATGCTTCTTTCCACACTTTGTGCATAAGGAAACATTCATCTTCTTTTCACCATTATTCTGAGATTTCTCCTTGAACTCCATCTTTCGTTTCTTGTCAAAACCATGAGATGGATATGTAACACCAACTTCCATTTCTACCTTGATAGCACAACACACAATTTCTTCATAGATACTGAAGTCTCTTATAGCTAATTCCCTTCAAAGACTTGGTTTTAAGCCACTGAAAAATTGATCAACTTTACTTTCAGGTTGGATGATAATGCCAGATGCATACCTTGCAAGTCTTGTAAAATTCGCTTCGTATATACCAACAGATTCATCATCCTTCTGCTTCAGCTCAAGAAACTCCTTTTCCATCTTTGTTCGAAGAATATGAGGGAAGTACTTACTGAAAAACAAGTTCTTGAACTCTTCCCATTCCATGGACTCAATTTCATCTCTTGGCCTCGTATTATTGATAAGATTCCACCATTGATCAGCTTCACCTTCCAAATGATATACTGCTAAGATGACTTTATCATGTTCAGAACATTGAAGAACTGAAAATATCTTTTCAGTGGTACTGATCCATTGTTCAGTAACAAGTGGATCGGAAGGCCCACTGAAAGAAGGTGGACGTTGCCACATGAAGGACTCAATAGAATATTGTTCCCTTCTCTGCTCATTTGGAAGTCCAGAATGATTCATAGCTTGTGTAAGTATAGCAATAAGATTTTGCACTCCATCTCCCATAACATTTGTTTGTTCAGGATGACAATCATTGCATTGTCCATTGCAATGATCAACACGGTTCCTTCGGGTTCCGGCCATTGTCTAAAACCCAAAAAGAATAGTGTGAGAGGCAAAAATCATGCTAGGGAAAACAACATAATAAAAGGGGGATTACCCTTAATATCTAACATCTTAGGTTAAATTCTAAGATCGTTACCATAGTTCTAGGACTATATCCTATACGTATACTTATCCTTAGGGACATCCCTAGACATACCTTAGAAATATCTCTAGGGATCTCACTAATGTTTTCGCATCCTAATTTCCAAAGGTTGACTAAACCTTTCCTCTGATACCAACTGTAGAGACCCGAAGCCATACGTACATGGACATTACATTACTTTTTCGGAATACTTAATACATAAGAAAAACAAACACACAAGGACCGTAATAGTTTAGTGTCTTTGGAAACTCGGAATAAAATCTTCTAATCGTGGTGAAAGATCTTCAACATCTCCCAATAAAATCATCCCTTTTTTTTACATAAAACCTTTCTTTATATCCTGGGGAAAAGAAAACATAAAAGGGTGAGCTCAAATGCTCAGTAAGGGTAAACAAAAGAAATATCAATCACATCATATTCATAAGAACATATCTTTTGGAAATCTTAACCTGCAAAAGAGATCATGATTTCATAACATGGGATAAATCATAGTAGTGAAATGTAATCCCAATAATCAAAACTTAAAACATGAAACTTTATGGCATACACACATAATCATAGAGAGTCATATCTTATTAGTCAAGACTCATTTCCAAGACTATCTTAGTGGACAAAGTCCCTTTCTGAACCGAGTCACCCTCATTTCAGTCCTGTTTCACTGAACCGGTATAACCTACCATTCCAGCCAAGTCTATCTCATGAGATATAAAATCATTACCCAATGCATTGGAGGGAGATATAGGTCCCACCCATCTCATAATGATACCATTCTTATGTGTTTTACAAAATCATAAATCATACATCATATCATAACCCATGTAATAAAAATGGGAATCTTAAACATCGTGACATCATAAAACAATTCATATAAGATAAAGGAATTCATAGAAATATAATTCCATCACAACATAATCAAATCAATTTAATAATAGGGATAAAAACAGAACCCTTTATTATCTTAGATGGAAAATAATTTTGATAAAACAATTGAACTCCATTCTTGATGAAAATATCCTTTCAAATTCAAAAACATTTTCCTTTCTTAACATGTCATACAATTTTAAACTAAAAGAAGTTGATTAAATATAAACTTGAAAACTTTTAAAGGAATATTCTTGGAAATAATGTTTTAAAAATCCATTCATGCCGTATAAGTTAAAAAAACATTCTTCTCGTACTTTTGCCGGAAAAGTCAAAAAAGTACCTCGTACGAAAAACGTCAAAAGATTCCTTTCATATCTTTTACTAAAAACTCACCAAAGGGTAAAATAGGATTTAAAAAATTGTAGGTGGATGGAACTAATATTACATATTGAGAAAACATGGATGTGGATGATAAAATACACCCCAGTAAATACCAAAGTATAAACAATCTCGGATAAAAATGAGATTGTGATATTTTCCCTTACCTTATGTCCGATATGCTTTGTACGTATCCGAACCTCCTATATAATGATTTAAATAATGTCATTAATTTATTACAGAATCATATTCATTGTTATAATATCATATATGGTTCACTTATGACTTTATATTACACGTTCTTTTGTAAATTCCATGTTAAAGAAGCGTTTTGGGTAAAATCGTTTCATTTATCGTAGGTGTTTGGACTTGTTGTTCTTGACATTATTATTACTTATATCATGATTTACTTAATTCCAGAATATAAAACATGATTTATATAACATATATATTCAATATATATATATATAATAGATAGATAAATGAAATGAAACACACCGTTCATGGAGACGGTAGTCCATACGTACGCATGAACGCTATTTTCCTTTCCTTATTATATTGAATGGAAGTAAGTAGATGAAATACATATATACATAAATCCAGTAGATTTATAATGTCATATATTTCATTATTATTTCTTATATATACTTTATAATCATTCTTAAATGGTTAACATGGAGAATGAATCTCATCGCATCGTGGAGACGGTAGTCCGTACGTATGCACGAGCGATGATATCATTCTCATGTTAGTGAACTTGTGTTGAAGTGTATGTATACTATTTCAGTATCAATATCACTTTATAATAATCATATATAGTTATTATTTACACCATTTTACCCATCCAAGTAAGGTGGTGGTGGAAAATAGATTTCACCACGGCGTGGAGACGGTATTCCGTACGTACGCACCCACGGTGATTTCGTTTTCCGTAGGATGGATATATGGTGAAATAGGATTGTTTCATACCTATAATAACATATCAGTATATGAGTGATACTGATGTTATTACTTCATAATGAAACAACCTAAGAAGAAGAAGTGTAAGAAGAAATAAAGGTGAAATAATCGGTAACAGAAATTACCTCTTCTTTGAAGCGCCTCTTTGAGACCTCCTCTTAGGGCACTAAAATTGGTCTTTGAGGAAGACCAGAACCTCTAGGATGTTTCTATGGAATTGGAGAAGATACATTGGCAGGGGTTTTCCGAGCTTGAAAGATCAAATTGTTGTGAGTAGGAGAGGGAGGAGGTGCCCTTTTATAAGGGAGGAGAGGGGCACCTTTGGAATTCTTAAAAATATTAATTTATAATAAATCTAACCCCATTTAAAAACCTCCAAAAATGACTCATATTCGAAGATTAGATTATATAGGGTTGTAATATCATCAACCAATCAAATTTATACATGTTTGGATCTTATTTTAAACCTTATCATTTTGATTTATCCTTATTTAATCTATTTATGTTTATTTGTGGTAATAAAATTCTAAATTTTAAATTATAACAAATAATTACTTATTTGTTGTGAATTTTCCATAATTTTTTACTTTATAACATTATAGACCATATAAATTTAAATTTATAATTTTTAAATATTTTTGTGATTTTTATAATATGTTATTTTTATAAAATAACAATAGTGTCAATTTTGACACTATTCATTTATTTGAATTTAAATAAAATATATACAGAATATATGTTCGAAATAAAAGCTTTAATATATTAATAAAAGGTAATATGTATCTATAAAATTAGTGTATCACATTAAATAGTTCATATAATATTTATTTTATTATTTTTATAACCATTTATTTGGTTTATCTCTTAATAAAATAATTACTAAATCATTTTTGTATAATTATTTAATAAACTTATTTGTTGCATAAAAATTTAAAATAAAATCCTATGATGAAGATAAATATATCACCTTTCACAATAATACTTTTACTCGAATTTATCATCTTAAAATCACAATATTTAAATTTTTATATTTATTAAATTATGAAGGTGACAACTTTGGCATCATTTAAAATAAAATAATATAAGTGTCATAATTGCTTGTATAAGACTCCAAATGGTCAACTATTCGACCATTGGATGATTATAGTTTAAATTTACATTACCAATAAGTTTTGGTCAGGTTTTTGTGCCTTTCATGGTCACTATTAGTTTAATAAAAACTATATTCTTGATTTTTCACTAGATAAATAATTTCTGCATCACTATTGTGTCACAATTAATGAAAATTATTTAATTCCAAAAATTTCTAAATAAATTCTCATGATGTAGATAATTTTGTTATCTTTCTGGAGACTATTCATGTTCAATGTTTTATGATGTTTATCACTAAGTTAAAATTATTATACTTATAAGATTTAAGAGAGTGACATGTTGTCACTTTCTTTGGTTTTAATAATAATTAAATTATTTTCATGGTCAAAAGTCCATAAAATGAATCTTATCCGACCCTTAGTTGATATGGGTTTACTTTTAGCCATCAAATAGAATTTTGTCATGTGTTAGGGTAATTTTATAATATTATATTTACCCTTAATTACCCGATTTACCTTTAACTATGGTAAATAAAATTTACCGTAGTTACTATTCATAATTCCCAAAAATAAAAAGTAGCCTATTAACATAATTTGGACCCACTGATTCCAAATATGGAATCCATTTTTTAAAATTCAATACAAATAAGTTGCAGAAATTAAATTAAAATTAATCCCGTTGTCGAATAAAAACGGGTTTTTGTTTAAAACATTGCAAAAGATTGAATTGATTTAACCTACGGATTCAAGGTAAAATCAACGCTAATGACATACATTATATTAAATGGTAAAAATATATTCTATTTATACTTTAAAACCATTCAATATTATAATTTAACCACATAAGATATTACGATGAAAAAATTTGTTTTTAATTAAAATATAGCGTTTTTTTACTATTCATTAAAATGTGAAAGTTACCAGAATAATATGAAAAATTTATCCAAAGAAAATTTTTATTTCTTGATTCCAAAGAAGAATTTTATTTTGTCAAATTGAACTTATAAACAAGTCTAAAACTATATTTAAAGTGGGTGCGCCATCAAAAGGCGGCAAAACTGCATTTTTTGAAAAATAATTATTTTACCCGAAAAATTTATTTTGTTCTTATACCATGTTCTAGAAAATGTGTAAGATGAATAATAATGTTATAAAATTCAAAATTTAGTTAATACTATTCATAACGTCTAGTTCATGACAATATTATAATAATATATCATTGTTTATTAAAACCCGGTATTGCGTACAACACACGCTATCGAGGAAGGTCGCGATTGCGTGTAATGCAAGCCAAGTCAGGGTTGCGTGTTGTGAAAGCTTCTTTTGGTGTAGCGTATAACACCAGACATTAATGAAATTAAAAGAATATATTTTTTATAAAATCTCGGGATGTTATAGTGGAACTCATTTTTTCAATTGTCCATTCTCATCACTCATGGAAAAATATGGAATTTCTCACAAAGTGTCCACTGCTTACCACCCATAGACTAATGGTCAAGATAAGTTAGCCAATAGTGAAATGAAACAAATTCTTCAAAAAACTGTCAATCCTTCTAGGAAAGATTGGTCCGAGAAACTCTTGGAAGCTCTTTGGGCATATCGTACAACATTCAAAACCATCCTAGGAATGTCACCATATAGGTTGGTTTATGTAAAATCATTTCATTTACTTGTTGAAATTGAGAATAAGGCCTTTTGGGAAATTAAGAAAATGGATTATGACCACTCATTGGATGGAACAAAAAGGAAATTAGATATCAATGAACTGGAGGAACTAAGTATGGAGGCTTATGAAAATTCAAGGATCAATAAAGCTAGAGTTCAAGCCTACCAATCTAGGTTTATCAAGGTCAAACATTTTTAACCGGGAAAACTTGTGCTCTTGTATAGTTAAAAACTTCATTTACACCCATGAATGTTATGGTATATATGGTCAGCTCCTTTCATAGTGCATCATGTATACCCCCATGGGGAAGTAGAGATTCAATATCCCACAAGGGGATACATTTTGAAGGTAAATGGTCAATGGTTAAAACCATTCATTAAATCATTCAATAAACAGGAAATAGAGGTTGAGTTAACTGATCCAACCTATGAACCAGGAAAAATTTGATAGATTTAGGATCCATGTCAGGCTAGTGACATTAAACAAAGCACTGCATGATAGGAAACCCATGGATTTCATGTTTCCTATCATTTTTTTGTTTTAATAAAATTTATATTTTAAATATGATTAATTAATCATTTTTATATATAGAAAAAATAGACTGTTTACCTATTCTTCTATTATGAGCATGGATGATTATTAAAGGGGAGCACCATATTCATCCGTGTCACATGGTGTGATCCTTTAGTAATGCCTTACCCTGAAATTTAAAAAGAATACAATGTTTCATTAGTTTATTTTATTTTAATGTTTTTGTAGGTTAAAATAAAAATAAATAAAAATAAATAAAAATTTAATAATAATAATAATAAGGGACATGTCGTGGGCCGTGGGTCAAACCCCGTCACAACCGGCAAAGTCGTGGGGATTTGAACTCAGGACCGAAGGGAGACAGGGGCGAGCGCTTACCACTGACCTACGGCTTTTTGTGCTTCTTTATTATATAATTTATATATATATACTTACATTTTATTTTCTTTATTATATAAATATATATATATATTGTTTTGTATTGTTTTGTTTGTTTTGTTTTTCCATTTTCTACTAGGGAACTCTGCAAGTGACATGGATATTAAAGGATTAAAAGAGAGCAGCAAGAATTTCAACTTCAACTACCAGGTGACTTTATTCCATGATCCTCATTTTCAATTTCCTTTTTGAACTTCCATCCTCTACCTCTACCCCCTTCTAAATTTTGTTTTCTTTAAACACTGTGGATAGTGTTATTTTAATTTGGGGGAGAAGATAAAATAAAAAATTCTTTTGTGTAAAACAAAGTGAATTATTTGAAAAAAAAGTGTAAATGGAAGGAAAAATTCCTTTAACTTTGAAAATGGTAATACACATTGCACACTTTGAAATAGAATATCAAATAATTTAGCATTCCCCAATTCTGATTTTAATCCTTGTATAATTTCATGTGCATAGATTTTGGAAAGTGTGGGTGTCCAATGTGATATTTCATCATTTATATTTTCATCCAAATAAAAAAAAAGATCACAATGCACGTCCTTTGGATAGTGGGGTATTAGTTTGAGTTCATGGGGTCCCCCAAATAAATAGCATAGTTTTGGTGATCATTTTAGTTTTAATATAAGTATTCAATAAAAAAATCATAAAAAATAATAAATTTGCGTGTAGAGCAATGAAATGACCTAATGCGTGGCTTTCGGCACTTAGGGGTTGTGACTCCATAGTTGTCTGGCCCAAAGTTAGTAATTTTATCACTATTTTGGGTAATTTGAATTTGTTTTTGACTGAGTTAACTCAAGATGATTCCTGAGTATGTTGGATTCACTTGGTTCCCTAAGGTCTTTGATCCTGGGAGTCATTGGCAATGTCTGGCTACAGGGATTGACTCTTTTGAGTGAAATTTCAATTACCAGGGAAAAATTGAAAAAACATAAAAAACAATAATAATAATAACAATACAATAATTTTTTTGAATACTAATCTTAATATTGAAATATGATTCCACCTAGAACTTCTGTCATTTCACCATTGAATAAAGATGAACCCCCATGTCTATTGTGATGCCCAACACATCCTCATACTTAATTCATATTGTATTAAATATGGAAATGAATTTGAAACAAGGAATGGGCTTGGGATTGAGATATTCTTATTAAAATATCTTGTATTAAATTATTTTGATGGGTTTCATGATTTTTTGGTATAAGGGTTTTTGGTGATCATTGTTTATTAAATTGTTTTTGGAAAAGGGAATTTGAATTTCATATTGTTGAGATATATTTTGTTCGGGACTAGAAAAACTCAAGTTGGGGGGTGTGATTATCCACTAAATGAGGATAATATTAATTGTTAATATATATAATATTAATGTGATTTATTATTTATAAACACCATTTTAGTTCATTTTACACTTTGAACATCATTTCACATTATGATTGTAAAACCTTCTAAAAATGCACTAATATGTGGTACATTTTTTAACATCATTTAAAGTACCCAATGATTAATCTGATTTTATGGAATGTATTTATCCATATTTCAATTTTATATTTTGGTAAATTGATCTAAACTTCAATATGAACATGTTTAATTCAGGGATAAATAGATAATTCATGGATGAAGATGAGGATATTTTGTGATGAAATGAAACAATTTTGGAGAATCCAAATTGGACACCATCCCACTAATGCGAATGTGGGGCCCAACATACAGGCCCAATGAATCCCAAATAACTTGGGAAGCTATAATACATGTATATGAACAAATACCTCTTGAGGAGACAGTGCTAATTCATCCTCCATGATGGTCATTTGGGCGGCCCAATTTGGAGATAAAATTCTGGGCCAGATTCTGCGGCCCATAAAATAGCTTACCAATATAATAATATCTCGGAATCCCAATTCCAAATAAGCCTCAATTTTACAGGTGGTTAGAAGACATCCTGGGATCCATTTTCTTCTTCTATCTCCCTCTCTAATTTGGCCATCTAGAAGGTCTTACAAGTGTGTCTGATCAGTGGATGAAAGCTGGCTGCCACCTCGGGTCAAGAGTGGAAAAGTCCAAATTCCACATGCTTTCCACCCCCTAGGCCTACCATAATCAAGTGGGATGCTTTGTACTGTTGGAGACTCGACCCAAGGTTCCAAAAATGACTATTTAAGGCCGTGGTGGTGGAGGAGTTTATCATATTTGAGCTTTGTTTTCATCTTAGTGTTATGCTGCCAATTTGTCTTTGTAAGGTTCTTCATTCACATGTAAGTTGTTTTAATTGATCCTAGTTTCTTAATAAAAGTTATTCTTATCCTATTATTCTATTTTTCTCCACATAACTTTGATACTGTTTCCTCATAGTGTGAATTTATTCACACCAAATCTTGTGAAATTATTCACACAACGGGGGATTGATCATTTTATTTTTATTGTTTTCTTTACTTCTCCATTTCCTCCCTCATGAGTCTACATTCTGTTTCCATTGAAACCATAGAATCAATGGAGGGCTAACCCACATATGGGTTGATCCATGGGAGTATAAAGGGGATGGATTGGATGTTATTTATCACCCCATTAATTTATAATCACTTCTTTTAATTGATATTTTTATTTGATGATTATAAAACTCCATCGTCCTTGTTTAATTTAAGGCCACACACTTCAAGTTCTAATACGAACCTTTACCTTGAAGTGATAAAATATTTGATCCTTCATGTGTATAGGTGATTAGTATTAAAGTGTGTAGGTATTAAATCAGTAAGTGAGGATGTTGTTTGATCTTATTAAATGAACCCATCTCAAATATTTGAAATTAAAATAGTTGAAAAAGAATTTTATCCAATCCACCCTGAGAGATAACCTAGGATCAACTCATTATTTTAAATTGAATTCACTTAAATCTATTAGTGATATTTTAAAACCATCTAAAATCAACCCATGTTGGCCACTTCATATCCCAAAACATTCCTTATAATGTGTGTGTCTATAGGTTACTTCTTAGGTCTTTGAGGATTCGACAACCCAAGCTAGACTACAAGGACCATTCTACCTTCATCTCTTGGGTAAATTTTAGCATGAGTCATATACCATTAAAAAACCCTAAAACCTGAACAAACCATATAAATGTTAATAACACCTAAAAATCTTAAAAATGATAGTAAACCCTAAAAATACCTCTAATAATAAGAATTGTACTAATAACGAATGTGCATGTGCATCTGCATGTGCATGGTTAAAATAATAAATCATAACACGCGTGCATGTGAATATGCCAATTCATTTTCATGTGAATGATAATAAATAATAAATTATAAATAATAAGGAACGTGAATTGCATGTGTATTTTCATGTGGATGTGAATGATAATAAATAATAAATAATTACGCATATACAAGTGCATGAGCATATGCATGTGCATGTGCGTGGTAATAAACAATAAATAATAACAAAGTCCACATGAATGTGCATTTACATGTGAATGATAATAAATAATAAACTATAACACATGTGATAATAAAATAACGCATGTGCATTGCGTGTGTACGTGCATTATAATAAATTATAATAAAACATGTGATAATAGAATAAACCCTAAAAACGTTACAGAAACCCTAAAAATGCAACAAAAACCCTCAAAACGCAACATAGACCAAAAAACGCAACATAAACCCAAAAACCGCTACATAAACCCTAAAAGCACTACATAAACCCCTGTAATGTAACATAAACCCTAAAAAACACAACATAAACCCTAAAAACGCAGCATAAACATTAAAAAATGATCCATAAAACCTAAAAACACAATATAAACCCTAAAAACACTACATTAACCCTAAAAATGTTACATAAACCCTAAAAATGAAACATAAACGACACATAACCCCTAAAAAGTAACATAAACCCAGAAATCCTTACATAAACCCTAATAAATGCTACATAAATCTAAAACATTAAACATGCTACATAAACCCAAAAAATGTTACATAAACCCTAAAAATGATACCTAAATCTAAAACTGATAACTAAACCCTAAAAATGCATCATAAACAATAAAAATTCCACATAACCTCTAACAACGCTACAAAAACCCTAAAAAATGCTACAAAACCCCCAAAGACTCTTCAAAACCCTCAAATATATTAAACCCTAATATACCATAATATAAAAAATTAAACCCTAATAAACCCCTAATAAACCCCTAAAGAACCACTAATGCCACTAACAATGCTACATAAACCCTAACAATTCTAAAAAACTATAAAATGATTGAAAACCCACAAAACACAACAAAATCCCAAAAATGCTAAAATAAACCTAACAAAGCATAAACAATTCAAACACACCCATAAAACCCAAAAAACGCATAAAACCCCAAACAACTCAAACAAACCATAAAAACCCTAAAAACCCTAACAAATCCTAACAAACCCTAACAACCACTAATAACCCATAAGAACCACTAATAAACCCTAATAACCCCTAAAACCCACTATTGAACCCTAAAAATCATAATAAACACTATAAATCATAATAACATGTAATAAACCCTAACAGACTCTATTAAACCCTAATAAATGGTACAAAACCCCTAATATACAATAGAAGCACTATTAAACCATAATAAACCATAATAATCTCTAAACCCCCCCCCCCAACCAGAAAAAATGCAACAAAAACCTCCAAATAATAGCCTACAAAACCCTACAACCCACTAATAGACCCTAAAAACCCTAATAAACCCAAAATAAATCATAAAAAACCCTAACAACCCCAAATAAATCGTAACAAGTCCTAACAACACCCAATAAATAGTAAAAAACTGAAACAAACCATAACAAACCCCAAATAAACAGCAATAAACCCTAACAAAGCATAATAAACCCTAATAAATCGTAATAAACCCAAATACACGTTACTAAACCCTAATAAATAAAATAAACCCTAATAAATCTTGAATAACCCTAAAAAGGATGATAAACCATAGAAAAAGCAATTAATGACCAGAAATCCCAATAAAAGCCTAATATACAATAAAAAATGCTAATAAACTCTAACAAATCCCAAAGAACACTAATAAACCCCAACGAACCCTAATAAACCCTAAAGAACCATATTAAACTCTAAAGAACACAAAAAACACTAAAGAACCCAAAAATGATAAAACACATTATATAAACCCTAAAAACCGCTACAATACCCAAAAAAACCCTAAAACACACTAAAAAACCCTAACAACCCCTATCAATACCAAAAAAAACCCATAAAAATCCCCAAAAACCATTAAAAAGCAATCAGATAGTATAAAAACCATAAAAACCTATTAAGAACCCTTAAAAACCCTAAAACCCTTAAAACCGTAAACAACCATTAACCCTAAAATTGGCTTCAAATAGATACATAAACCCTAAAAACATTACATAAACCCTAAAAATGTAACAAAAACCCTAAAAATGAAAAATAAACCATAAAACACAACATAAACCCAAAAAACACTATATAAACCCTAAAAGCACTACATAATCCCAAGAACTATAACATAAACCCTAAAAACACATCATAAACCCTAAAAATGCAACATAAACATTAAAAAACACTACATAAAACCTAAAAACACAATATAAACCCTAAAAACACTCCATGAACCCTAAAAACGTTACATAAACTCTAAAAAAGGCAACATAAATGCTACATCACCCCTAAAAAGGCTACATAAATCTAAAAAATGCAACATAAACCCTAAAAATGCTACATAAAACCTAAACCCTAAACATGCTACATAAACCCAAAAAACATTGCATAAACCCTAAAAATGATACATGATACCTAAAACTGCTAACCAAACCCTAAAAACGCTACATTAACACTAAAAATTCTACCTAAACCCTAACAACATAACAAAATCCCTAAAAAATTCTACAAAAAACCAAAAGCCACTTTAAAACCGACAAAAATATTAAAACCTAATATACCATAATATAAAAAAATAAACCCTAATAAACCCCTAATAAATTCTAATAATACCTAAAAACACCTTATAATTCTTAAAATCCTAAGAAACTCTACTCAACACTAATGAAACCCCAAAAATACCTAATAAACCCAAATAAATGACAATAAAACCTAATTAACCCTAAAAACACGTTAGGAAAAGCTAAACAACCCTAAACAACCCTAATAGACACTGATAAACACTAATAAACCCTAATAAACCTGAAAAAACCCTAAAAATTCCTAATAAACCATAAATAAAGCCAAATAAACCCTACTCAACCCTAACAAACCTTCACACACCATAATAACCCCTATTAAAACCCTACAAAACCCTAATAAACAAAAAAAATGCTAGTATACCTTAAAAAATCTCTAAAAACCCTGATAAACTCTAATATATCCTAATAAACCCAAAAAACTATCACAAACAATAAAACAATAGACCAAAAACTATAAAAACATGCTATATTACCTAAAAAGACCTAAAAACACTAAAATAACCTAATAAAGACAAAAACGCTAATATACCATAAAAATCCCTAGAAACCCTAATAAACCATAATTAACTCTAATATAACCAAAGAAACCCTAAAACGCACAAAAACAAAAACAAAATGCTCACAAACAAAAACAAAATGGTCACAAACAATAAAAACACGCTATATTATCTAAAAAGACCTAACAAACATTAATATTACCTAATAAAACAAAAAACTAATATACCCCTAACAAACCCTAATAAACCCCAAAAATCCATAATAAACCCAAATAAAAATGAATAAACCCTAATAAAACCCTAAAAATACCTTCTCAACCCTAATAAACCTTGACACACCATAACTAGACCTAATAAAACCCAACTAAACCCCAATAAACAAAAAACGCAAACCAACCATTAAAAAGCCCTTGAAACCCTAATAAACTATACTAAAATCAAATAAAAGCTAATAAACCATTAAAAATGCTCCGAAACACTAAAAAAACACCAATAAAACCTAAAAATTCATAAAATCCCTCATATATATTAACAAAAACTAAAAAACACTCATAAACCCTAATAAAAACACTAATAAACCCTAGTAAACCCTAAAAATATCTAACAAACCCAAATAAACCGTACTCAACCCAAATAAACCATAATAAAACCTTAAAGATACCGACTCAACCTTAATAAAACCCTAAAAATACCTACTCATCCCAAATAAACTTTAACACACCATAATAAACCATAATAAACCCCACTAAACCCTAAAAACGCAAATATACCATTAAAAATCCATAAACCCCTAATAAATGCTAATAAAACCTAAAAAAGCTTAAAAGCGCTAATAATCCTGAATAAACACTACCAAACACTAAAAAACCCTAATATACCCTCTTAAAAATTAATAAACCATAATAAACCACAATAAACCCTAGTAAATCCTAAACATAACAAAATATACCATAATATACCCTAGTATACCCTAATAAAACCAAATCAATCCTAATACAACCCTAAAAATACATTATAAACTGTAATAAACCTTGAGGCACCATAATAGCCCCTAATAAAATCCTAATAACCCCCACCAAACCCTAAAAAACGCTAATATACCATTTAAAATCCCAAAAACCCTAACGAACCATAATAAATTTTAATAACTAAAAATCCTAAAAATTGATAGTAAACCCTAAAAATACCTCTAATAAAAATAGTGGTTATAACGCTCATTCATGTGCATATTCATGTGAATGATAATAAATAATAAATAAAAACCACATCCATGTGCATGTGCATGTGCATGTGCATGGTAATAAACAATAAATAATAACAAAGTCCACATTAATGTGCATTTGCATGTGAATGATAATAAATAATAAATAATAACACATGTGGTAATAGAATAACGCAAGTGCATTTCATGTGCACATGCATGAGAATAAATAATAATAACACATTTGATAATAGAATAATCCAAGTGCATTGCATTTTCATGTGCATGGTAATAAATAAAATATAATAACGCACGCCTATGTGCATTTATAGGTAATGATAATGATACTGACGCATGCACATGCATGGAAATAAATAATAAATAACAACACACATGCATGTGCATTTGTATTTGATGATACAAACAATAATAATAATAATAATAATAATAATAATAATAACAATAGAATAACACAAGTGCATTGCAAGTGCATGTGCATAGTAGTAAATAATAAATAAATAATAGTAAATAAGAACGTACATGCTTGTGCATGTGCATTTATATTTGATAATAATATTAATAATACTAATAATAATAATAATAATAACAACGCAGGCACGTGCATGGTAATAAATAATAAATAACAACGCACATGCATGTGGATTTTCAGGTGATAATGATAATAATAATGATGATGGTGATGATGATGACGATAATAATAATAATAATAATTGTGATAATAATAATAATAATAATAATAGAATAATACAAGTGCATTGCATATGCACAGGCATGGTAATAAATAATAAATAATAACGCACATGCATCTGCATTTGCATGTGATGATAATAATAATAACACCAGTAGTAGTAGTAGTGATAATAGTAGTAGTACTAATACATGTGATAATAGAATATTGCATGTGCATTATGTGTGCACGTGCACGGTAATAAATATTAACGTCCGTGCATTGCATTAGCATGTGATGATGATGACGATGATAATAATAATAATGATAATATTATTATTATTATTAACAACACATGTGATAATAGAATAACACTCATGCATTGAATGTGCGTGTTTATGTATTTTCATGTGCATTTTCATGTGAATTTTCATGTGATGATAATAACAATAACAACAACAACAACCATAATAATAATAATAACAATAAGAATAAAAATGTATGTGATAATAAAATAAAGTCTGTGCACTGCATGTGCATGTGCATGGTAATAAAAAATAAATAATAATGCATGTGCATGTGCATATACATGAGATGATAATAATAATAATAATAATAATAATAATAATAATAATTATTATTATTATTATTATAACAGCAATGCCTTTGATAATAAAATAACGCACATGCATCGCATGTGCAGTGCATGATAATAAATAATAACTCATAGTGCACGTGATGATAATAATAACAATAATAGTAATATTAATAATAATAGCGCGTTTAATAATAGAATAAGGCACATGTATTGACTGTGATTATGTATGGTAATAAATAATAACGCACGTTCATTTGCATTTTCATTTGATGATAATAACAATAATAAAAATAATAGTAATAATAACAATAACAATAAAAATGCATGTGATAATAGAATAATGTAGGTGAATTGCGTGCACGCGTGCATGGTAATAAATAATAACGGACGTGGATGTGCATTTTCATGTGATGATAATAATAATAATAGTAGTAGTAGTAGTAGTAGTAATAATAACAACAACAACAACATATGCATGTGCATGGAAATAAATTATAAATAATAACGCATGTGAATTTGGATTTGCTTGTGATGATAATAATAATAATATTAATAGTAATAACAATAATGATAATTATAATAATGATAATGATAATAATGGTAATGATAATAATGATAATAATAACGTTTGTGATAACAGAAAAACACACGTCCTAACAAACCCTAAAAAAACATAACAAACCCTAACAACCACTAATAACCCATAAGAACCACTAATAAACCCAAATAACACCTGAAACCCACTATTAAACCCTAAAACCCTAATAAACACTAATAAATCATAATAACCTATGATAAACCCTAAAAACCCTATTAGACTCTAATAAACGCTATGAAAGCCCTAAAATCCCTAATATACAATAAAAACACTATTGAACCATAATAAATCCAAATAATCACTAAAAACCATAACAAACCCGACAAAACACTACAAAACCCGCCAAATAATTGCCTACAAAACCCTACAACCCACTAATAAACCCTAAAAACCCTAATAACCCCATAATAAATCGTAAAAAACCCTAACAACCCCAAATAAATTGTAAAAAATCCTAACAATGCCAAATAAATTGTAACAAACTGAAACAAACCATAACAAACCCCTAATAAACCGTGATGATGGCTACGCAAGCTGGGGACCCGGGCGATTCTGTTGAACCTGCGCGCACGTTGACTCCCTCGAATGAGGTAGTAGAATCCGTAAAAAAAACCTGAATCTGAACCTGTTGGGCATAATGTTCTCTTTCAACTTTGCAATCTACGGGTTGCTAAGCCTGATCAACCAGCAGATTCTTCTTTGGATGTGTCGAAAAAGAATTTTGCAGAGGTCGTCAAATCTACGGTTGCAACCTCATTCTCTGACTTTGGCACTCCATCTCTTAGTTGTGTTATTAAGAAAGGAAAAATAGCTCATGTGGCTGCCAATCGGGAGGCTATTGAGGAGAGAACTAAACTCTACCAATTCTAGATCATTGCTCGGTTGGTCAAACCCAAGGGAGAGAGATTATGGAGATTTGCGGAGCTTTTTAAGAGAATTGCTGAGATCTGGGGTTTCTCGGACTAGAAAATGACAGCCATGGGACGAGGCTTCTACCACATTGTTTTTCCATCGGATGAACACAAGCGACGTGCATGGAGCTCCGGTTCACTCTCCCTCAAGCCTGGTCTACTACGGATTCAAGAGTGGGATCACAATTTTGACCCAACAAGTGTAAAGAATACCTTCACTCAAGTTTGGATATGCATCTGAAACTTGAATTAGTTCTATTGGAATCCCCAGATTCTGTGGGACATTGCTTCCTCCCTAGGTTTTCCTATCCGAATTGACAGGGAAACAGATAACCCAAGATTTGGGCATTATGCCCGAGTACTTGTTGAAGTGGACATGGCCAGTACTCTGGTTGAAGAAGTGGTGTTAAACACATTGGATGACAGTCTCATGCTGGAAATTCAATATGAAAGGGGACCCAAGTTCTGTAGCAACTGCTTATTCCTTGGGCACTCCATCGATGTGTGTAGGAGGATGAAGACCTGCAGCACTTGCAAGGAAAAAGGACATGGATACAGTTCATGTAAAGTTTCCAAAAAGAAAGAAGTGACCCACAAAGATGCATCTCTCTCAATGCAAGGCAATGAAAGCATCCGAACTGGTGCTCCAGCTAACTTGGAACTGCTTAATAAGGCCAATGGCTTGGCTCCTGATAGTGATGAACAAGTTGTCTCTGTTGATAAACTCATGATCACTACAGATGCTCCATCCCTCCCTGAGCAGAATGGTTCAGCTCCTGCTGAACAACTAAAGCCCCATGAGTCTAGTTGCTTAACACCTGATAGTGTAAAGGAAACAGTCTCTCTTAAGCTGCCCAAGGACACTGCATCTGTTCTGGCACCCCTAGGGGACTATGAACCTGTCAGCTCCCCCCCTGCAGCATCTGGGCTCACCTCCCTGGACCCTGTGATACCCTCTCTTCCTCCTGATGCACCTAGTCCTGCAATTGATAACACGATTCATGATATATCTACGCCTAATGAAGTGCAGGCTGCGGAAATGAACATGCCTAATCTTGTAGTTGCTGGAAAGATGCATGATATAACTGCACCTGCCATTGTGGATACCATTGAGGTGCAGGCTGGACATGTTCTCCCTGTTGAGCAGACTAAGGTGGATGCCCCTGTCTGTGCTCCTTCTGGGGTCCTTCCAGAGATCAATACACTTGGTTCTTCCTTGGAGCCATCAGATCTCGTCCCTTCACCTGCCTCTAAGCAGCCTTCATCTACCTAGCTTAATGCCCCTGATTCTTCTATTGACAAGGTGCCTGATGAGTTCATTCTTGTTCCTGTAGGGAAGGCTGTAAGGACCAAAACCATTGTGAGCTCCCACAATGAGGGGATTTGTTCTTATAATACCTTCTCACCCATTTCTGGGAATTTCTGGGCAAATCAAGCTGATGAGAGCCATGATACTGACACAATATCTGAGGTGCCCTCTCCTCAGGTGCCTAAAACTGACCAAGTCACCAAGAAACCCCTGGAAGACCCCCCAAGCAGGTAGGGAAGGGCAAAGAGATCTCCTCTAAGGATACACAAGGATTGCCTTGCCTGAGAGGCAAAAATACATCTAATCAATGAATATTTTGTTCTGGAATTGTCAGGGGCTTGGGAACTCTCCCACTGTTGCAGCCCTTCGACACTTCCTCAACTCCCACAAGCCTTCGCTTGTGGCCATTGCTGAACCTCTCATTAGTTTTGAAAACTTGAGGGGTTTCAACTAGTGTTCCCTTGGATACTCCCTTATTTGTCACAACAGAGGTGTGGATTCTCTTGAAACCTTATGGGTTTTCTGACATAATGTTCTGCAAATCTCCTCTTTTGAGATTCGCAATCAGCTAATCTCGGTCTGCACCCAGCTACAGGATATCTCTTTTACCTTCTCTTTTGTCTATGCCTCTTGCTCCTACACCAGAAGAAGATAACATTGGAATGATTTATCTATTCTAAGTGAGAATATGGATCACAACTGGGTTATAACCGGTGACTTCAATGTTATCCTTTGCCCAGATGAAAATATTGGAGCTTACTTCTCCTGTGCTGCTGCAAATGATTTTCAATGTTGTGTGGACCAATTCAACCTCACTGAAGTTCCTATTGCAGGTTCCAAATTTACTTGGGGAAGTTTTACTGTCAATGGTAGCTAGGCTAGTAAGATTGATAGGTTCTTTATGCAAATCAATGACAGCAGCTCCCTAGCCGTTATCTCAGGATTTTCTCTTCCGAAATTCAATTCTGATCATAATCATCTTATTGTCAATATTCGGGAGGAAAGTAGGAGGACCTCTCCTCTACCTTTCAAATTTAATAATTCCTAGCTCTTAATCCCAGGTTGCAGGGAAGTCGTTCTTGATGGATGGAACACTGCTTTTCATGGGATTCCTCACTTTGTGGTTTCCTCTAAGCTTCGCAAGATCAAAAGCCTCCTAAAATTATGGAGCTGGAACTCCTTCTCGAGGCTTGGTGATGACATTAGTGATGCAGAATATCAGATGAAGTATTTCCAGGAGAATAATCAACAAGGGAACATGCCTACCAGTGAAGAGATTGTGTTTCATAAAAGGCTTGATGATCACCTGGAACTCAAGGAGAGTCTGGGAAAATATCAATTCAATGTCCGCTGGCTTAAAGATGGTGATAGAAATTCAAAGTTTTTTCATCGCTTGAAATGGGAGAAAAAAGATCATAAAGGACCAAATCAGATCCGTATCAATGGTCATACCATTGTTGATGAGAAAGAGATCTCCGATGCTGTTTTTGATCACTTCAAAGTGCTTTATAATGATGATGGCATTCCCTCTGCTTCCCCGCTTGCTGCGTGCATTGAGAAATGTGTTAATGATTCACAGAATAATGATCTGACTTCTCCACCTCTTGAGTATGAAGTCAGATATTCCCTCTTTTCTCTCAACTCGGATAGTGCTCCCGGCCCGGATGGCTTCACCAACAAATTATTCACTTTTTATTGGGACATATTTCATTTAGAAATAACTAAAGCTGTCAGGGAATTCTTTCTCTTAGGGTTAATCCCTCATGGAGTCAACTCCAATTTTATTGCCCTTCTTTCTAAAAAGGAAGCTGCAATTGAGATAGGTGAATTTCAGCAAATTGCCATTGGGAACACTGTACCCAAGACTATTAGCAAAATCATTGTTATCTGGTTAGGGAAGATTGTTGGCAACATGATTTCACCTAACCAATTTGGTTTTGTTCCTTGAAGAAGTATTCATAACTACTTATACACGGCCTCTGAAGGAGTTAATGCCATGAGGAGGGAATCTAAGTTTGGGTCCTTTGCCTTAAAACTGGATATATCCAAAGCCTTTGATACTATTAAGTGGGATTTCCTGTTCAAGATTCTTGGCATGTATGGTTTCTCAGAAAAATTTATTTGAATGATTTCCACCATCTTGAATAGTGCCAGAATTTCTGTTTTGATTAATGGAGCTCCAAAAGGATTCTTTCAGTGTTCCCGGGGGGTCAGACAGGGTGATCCTCTTTCCGGAATTCTCCTTGCACTTGCTGAGGACTACCTAAGACACCTTGTTACTAATGCTATGTTGGCTGGCTACTACAACCTTATTAAATACGGGAGAAATTTATTTGTGCCTTCACATCTACTTTATGCTGATGATATTCTCCTCTTTGGACAGGCTAATATGCGGACCATATCTTCTATCCAGAAAATCTTCGCTCATTATGAGGCTGTTGCTGGACAAGCCATTAGCTGGAGTAAATCATCTATTGTGTTTGGGAAAGGGAGCTCTACTATGAGAAAGACCAAGATTTCCAGATGCCTTTGTGTCAAAAAAGGATCCTTTCCTTTCAACTATCGTGGTGTTCCCTTATTTTGGGGGAAGGTTAAACGATGTCATCTTGAAAGCATCTCTGTTAACATCACTCAACAGCTTGCCAAATGGAAGGGCAAGACCCTCTCACAAGCAGGCATGGTATGTCTTATCAATTCTGTTGTCACCTCAATGTTTGCTCATAACTTCTCCATCTATAAGTGGCCAGTCAGCCTAATTAAATCCCTTCAATCCAAGATCCGGAACTTTGCATGGACAGGCTGTATTAATAAAAGGAAATTGATCACTTTTTCCTGGAAGGAATGCATCAAACCACTTGAAATGGGGGGGCTAGGCATTAAGGATCTCAGGATCTTCAATGATGCCCTGTTGGACAAATTCACTTGGAATCTTTTCACACACAGAGAGGGTGATTTGGACTTTCTCAAAGAACGCTTTACTGGGAAACTATGCAATGCTTATACTGGGTACATGCTCTCCTCTTTCTGGACAATGGTTAAATACTCGTATAAGGACATTATCTCTCAATCTACTTGGGCTGTCTCGAGGCAATCCAACTTGAATTGTTGGTTCACCCCTTGGATCAAGAGTCCACTGAATGAATCTATGTAGGTTCTGCATGGCTTGCAACATATGTCCATTAATGAACTCAACACCAGACTTTCGGAGCTGGCTGAGACCCTACCTGCCCATATCATTTCTGAGATTCAACTCTACAGTTACATGGATTATGACACAATTATCTGGAAACCGAACTTGATTGGCCTGCTTACTGTAAAGGACTTTTACAATCACAAATGTCGGCAAGGGATAGATCCCCCCTCATGGATCATGAGATACAAATGCCATTTTATTCTTCCTAGAGATTTTCTTCTCTTCTAGAGGATATGGAGGAATCGGTTGACCATGCATGGCCAAATTCAAAAAGTTGGTTTGCATCTTGCTTCGGCCTGCTGTATATGCATGCAGGATGCTGAAAATGTGCAGCATCTTTTTTTTGAATGCAAGCTTTCTCAGGGTATGTGGATCTACCTGCAGGATTTCTTTGTTCTTCAATTGCCCCTGGATAGAACCTTTGCTCAGATGATGTCTCTCATCACGGAATCGAGGTATAGTGAGAAAATCTACAATCTTCTCCTTGCTGCTTCGGCAGCCATTGTGGCTTTTCTATGGGCTTCCAGAAACTCTGCTATGTTCCGGAATAAGTCAATCTCCCTTCATGAGGGTATTCTTGCCATGCATTCTACTGTCCGGATGGCCGGGGGCATTCAAACAGGTGCGTTGAACAGTTGCTTTACTGACCTTATCACTCTCTGCACTCTTGGTGTCTCTGGTAGGTGCAAAAAACCCTTGGTGGTGAAGTCAATCTGATGGATTCCACCTATCCCGTCTTGGATCAATGTTAATGTTGATGGTGCGGCAGTAGGCTCTCCAGGGCCTTCTGGATGTGGTGGTGTCTTCTGTACTTATAGAGGTTTTGTCAAGGGCACTTTTTATCACTTCATCATAATTGGCTGTGCTTATGAAGCAGAGCTTTGTGATATCATCAAGGCGGTGTGGTTTTCAAATTAGTTTGGTTGGAAGAAACTCTGGATTGAGTCTGACTCCATGCTTGTGGTTGAGGCCTTTCGTCAAAATTCAAGGAAGGTTCCATGGTGGCTTCTACCCCAATGGATTGATTGCATTAGTTTATCCAAAAATCTGGTTCTTAAGATCACCCATGGATACAAGGAAGTTAATATGGTAGCTGATGTGATTTCCAAGAAGGTTATTGAAGAACGCTGTTCATGGTGGTCTTTTGTTGCTCCCTCATTTTGTGCATCAATTGTGGATTTGGAAATGATGGGTGCTACCCGTACCCGGTTGCATAGGTCCCCCTTGTAATGCCTTGCACTTTATTTTTCTTTTATACACTTGAGGAATCAAGCCTTCTGCTTGGCCCCACACCTTCTTTGCCCTAATAAACCGTAATAAACCCTAACGAATCATAATAAACCCTAATAAATTGTAATAAATCCAAATACACATTAATAAACGTTAATAAATAAAATAATCCATAATCAATCCTATAAAATCCTAAATAAACCTAAAAAAGGTTGATAAACCCTAGAAAAAGCTATTAATGCCTACAAAAGACCAATAAAACCCTAATATACAATAAAAAACACTAATAAACAATAAAAAATACTAAAGAACACTAATAAGCCCTAAAGAACCCTAATAAACCCTAAAGAACCATAATAAACATAAAAACCCCTAATGAACAAAAAAACGCTAAAACCCCTTACATAATCCCTATAAACCGCAACAATACCTAAACAAACCCTAAAATACACTATAAAACCCTAACAACCCCTATAAATCCAGAAAAAACAAGAAAAACATTAAAACCCTTGAAAAAACATTGAAAAACCATCAAATACCATAAAAACTGTAAACACCCGTTAACAACCCTTAAAAACATAAAACCCACTACAAACCATAAACAACGATTAAAACCCTAAAAAAGGAAAAAAATAAATACATAAACCCAAAAAACAATACATAAACCCTAAAAAGGCAACATAACCCCTAAAAACGCAACATAAACCCATAAAACGCAACATAAACCCAAAAAACGCTATATAAACGCAAAAGCACTACATAAACCCTAGAACCGTAACATAACCCCTAAACAATGCAACATAAACATTAAAAAATGCTAGATAAAACTAAAAACACAACATAAACCCTAAATACACTACATCAACCCTAATAACGTCACATAAACCCTAAAAAATGAAACATAAACACTACATGACCCCTAAAAATGCAACATAAACTCCGAAAACACAACATAAACCCTATAAAATGCTACATAAAACATAAACCCTCAACACACTACATAAACCCTAAAAATGATACATAAACCCTAAAAATTGCTTCATAAAACCTAAAACTGCTATCTAAACCCTAAAAGCGCTACATAAACACTAAAAATGATACATAAACTCAAACAACGCTACACAAACACTAAAAAATGCTAAAAAAAACCTAAAGATGCTTTAAAACCCTCAAAAATATTAAACCCTAATATACCATAATATAAAAAATTAAACCCTAATAAAGCCCTAATAAAGTCTAATAATCCCTAAAAATGCCTTGTAATCCCTAAAAACCCTAAAAGACTCTACTCAACCCTAATAAAACCCCAAAAATACCTAATAAACCCTAATAAAGGATAATAGAACCTAATAAACCCTAAAAACACGTTAAGAAAACCTAAACAACCCTAACATACCCTAATAGACACTAATAAACACTAATAAACTGTAATAAACCTAAAAAAAACCTAAAAATCTCTGATAAACCATAAATAATCCAAATAAACCCTACTCAACCTTAAGAAACCTTAGCACTCCATAATGACCACTAATAAATCCCTACAAAACCCAAATAACGAAAACAAATGAGAGTATACCTTAAAATCCCTAAAAACCCTAAGAAACTCTAATATAACCTATTAAACCCTAAAAACGCTCACAAATAATAAAAAAATGATAACAAACAATAAAAACGTGCAATATTACCTAAAAAGACCTAAAAACGCTAATATAACCGAATAAAGACTAAAAACGCTAATATACCGTAAAAATCCCTAGAAACCATAATAAATCATAATAAAATATAATATAACCAAATAAACCTTGAAAATTCTCACAAACAAAAAAAATCGCTCACAAACAATAAAAAACACTATATTATCTAAAAAGTCCTAACAAACACTAATATAACCTATTAAAACCAAAAAACTAATAAACCCCTTACAAACCCAAATAAACCGTAAAAATCCCTAATAAGCCCTAATAAAAACTAATAAACCCTAATAAAACCACAATAAAACCCTAAAAATACCTTCTCAACCCTAATAAACCTTGACATACCATAATAAAACCTAATAAAACCCAACTAAACCCCAATAAACAAAAAAAGGCAAACAATCCATTAAAAATCCCTAGAAACCCTAATAAGCCATAATAAATTCTAACAAAACCCAATAAACCATAAAAAATTCTCACAAACACTAAAAACATGATAATAAAACCTAAAAAGTCCTAACAACCCCACAAATATATTAATAAAAACTGAAAAACACTCATATAACCTAATAAAAATACTAACAAACCCCAGTAAACCCTAAAAATCCCTAACAAACCCTCATAAACACTACTCAACCCTAATAAACCTTAATAAAAACCTAAATATACCTACTCAACCCTAATAAAACCCTAAAAATACCTACTCAACCCAAATAAACCTTATAAAACTATAATAAACCATAACAAACCCCACTAAACGATAAAAATGCAAATATACCATTAAAAAGCCCTAAAACCCCTAATAAATGAAAATAAAACCTAAAAAAGCTTAAAATCAATAATAAACCCTAATAAAAACTACTAAACCCTAAAAATCCTAATATACCCTCTTAGAAATTAATAAACCAAAATTAATGATAATAAACCCTAATAAATCCAAAACATACCCAAACATACCATAATATACCATAACATACGACAATATACCCTAATAAACCCAAATCAATCAAAATAAAACCCAAAAAATACCTAATAAACCCTAATAAACCTTAACACACCATAATAAACCCTAATAAAATCCTAATAACCCCCACCAAACCCTAAAAAAATTAATATACCATTTAAAACCCTAAAACCTTAACAAACTATAATAAATGTTAATAACACCAAAAAATTCTAAAAATGATACTAAACCCTAAAAATACCTATAATAAAAATAATAGTAATAACGCACATGCATGTGCATGGTTTAAATAATAAATCTTAACGCACGTGCATGTGCATATGCCTTCACATTTGCATGTGAATGATAATAAATAATAAATTATAAATAATAACGCATGTGAATTACAAGTGTTTGTGCATGTGCATGTGAATGATATTAAATAATAAATAATAACACACATCCAAGTGCATGTGCATGTGCATGTGCATGTTCATGGTAATAAACATTAAATAATAACCAAGTCCACATGAATGTGCATTTGCATTTGAATGATAATAAATAATAAATAATAACACATGTGATAATAGAATAATGCACGTGCAGTAGAATAAATAATAATAACACATCTGATAATTGAACAATGCAAGTGCATTGCATTTGCATGTGCATGATAATAAATAATATATAATAATGCATGTGCATGTGTATTTACATGTAATGATAATTATAATGATGCATGTACATGCATGGTAATAAATAATAAATAACAACCCACGAGCATGTGCATTTGTATTTGATGATAAAAACAAAAATAATAATAATAATAATAATAATAATAATAATAATAATAATAGAATAACACAAGTGCATTTCATGTGCATGTGCATAGTAGTAAATACTAAATAAATAATAATAAATAAGAACGCACATGCATGTGCATGTGCATTTACATTTGATGATAATATTAATAATACTAATTGTAATAATAATAATAATAACGCATGCACGTGCATGGTAATAAATAATAAATAACAACATAAATTCATGTGAATTTTCATGTGATAATGATAATAATAATGATAATGATAATAATAATAATAATAATAATAATTGTGATAATAATAATAATAATAAAAGTTTAATACAAGTGCATTGCATATGCACGTGCATGGTAATAAATAATAAATAATAACGCACGTGCATCTCCATTTGCATGTGATGATAGAAATAATAACAGTAGTAGTAATAATAGTAGTAGTAGTGGTGATATTAGTAGTAGTACCAATGCATGTGATAATAGAATATTTCATGTGCATTATGTGTGCACGTGCATGTTAATAAAAAATAACGCTTGTGCATTGCATTTGCATGTGATGAAGATGAATATAATAATAATAATAATAATAATATTATTATTATTAATATTAATAACAACAACGCATGTTATAATAGAATAACGCACGTTCATTGAATGTGCATGTATGTGCATTTGCATGTGATGATAACAACAATAATAACATCCATAATAATAATAATAACAATAATAGTAACAACGCATGTGATAATAAAATAACGTGTGTGAAATACATGTGCACATGCATGATAATAAAAATATAATAATAACGCACGTGCACGTGCATGTTCATGTGGATGATATGATAATAATAATAATAATAATAATAATAACAGTAACAATAAGTTATAGGTGTTTGAATAAACAGAAGACATGACAAAAAATGAAAGAAATGGGGACTTGAAAAACCTATCAAATCACAGAGTCATTGAAAAAGGAATAACTTCTTCTTCGGGTGTCCATTTATGCTCTGTGAATAGTCAAAATGAATCTCATGGAACGAACTACGATAAAATAGGTGTCGGAGGCCGAACAGACACACAGATCAAAACTTATGACCATTTTAAGAAAAATTTGACAGGGATCCGTAAATGGAAATGGAGTTTTGGAGGTCTTATGATGGGTTTCTAGGATTTTAGGGTCTCAAACATGACTTGAACTAATTTCAATTCATCCTGCTTTGAAGATATCTTCGCTACTTTCGATTTGATATGTGGTAGAGCTCAAACGGATAGTCGGAGCGAAAGTTATGACCATTTTAAGTTAGACTTTTTTTAGAGTGGTATAACTAATATATCTTATATTTCTTTTATCTTATTAGAGTTTCTAAAAAACATGGTAATCACTCATCTCATGAGATATGATTTTACTGGTCAGAGTGCTCAAACGAACACACAAAGGAGAAGTTATGCCTATTTTAGTGAGTTGCAGGTTTCTTATGTTTTTAGGCACTAGGAGAGTTACTAAATTTAAAACGACAATAACTTTTTATAAGTTAGTTCATTTTGGCTCTACCACATATCAAATTGAATATTATGAAAAGATACGCACTCTAGTTACCACTGGAACCCTTTCTGACATTCTTCAACCCCCCAAATGTCCCAAAATCCCTTTGGATGGTCAAAAGATTGGCTTCAGGGGTCCGTTTTGCAATAACTTCTTCTATGGGTGTCGGTTTTTCCTCTACCACATATCAAATAGAATCTTGAGACTATACCTACACGTCTATAACCACCGAAGTACCTTCTAACGTCCTTGAAGTCCCAAAAAGGCAATTAATCCCTCCAAAAGACCATAACTTCTACTCCGAGATCCCGTTTTGCCTCTACCATATATAAAATCCAAGTTTTCGACTAGATCTACACATCTATGACCAATAAGAACACCTTATCACGTTATTAAAGACCCAAATGGTCCATAAGTCCTCCAAATGACCATAACTTCTGCTGTGGGTGTCCGTTTCACCTCTACCACATATCAAATTGAAGCATGCGACTAGCTCTACACATCTGTGACAACCGTGAACTACTAAATATCCCTAACAACCATGAATAACCCCATAATCAATAAAAACCATTAAAAACCATGAAAAACCTTAAAAAACCCTAAAAAACCCTAACAAACACTAACAAACCATAACAAACCCTAACAAACCCCCAAAAACCCTAAAAACATGACAAACCCTAAAAGACCGTAACAAACCCAAACAAGCCCTATCAAACTCCAAGAAGCACTACGAAACCCCAATAAACACAGAAAACCCAAAGAAACCCTAAACCCCCTAAAACCCATAATAAACCCTAACATAACCCTAAAAACCCTAAAAACCCTAAAAACCCTAACAAAACCCTAAGAAAACCTAAGAACCTCTAACACAACCTTAGAAACCCTAACACACCCTTAGAAACCCTAACACACTTTGTAACCCTAGCACAGCCATAGAAACCCCAACACACCCATAGAAACCCTAACACAACCTTAGAAACACTTTGAAACCATAACACACCCTTAGAAATCCAAATCCGCCCCTAAAATCCCTAACCCTCCCTTAGAAAACCTAACATGCCCTTAGAAACCCTAACAAACCCTTACACACCCTAAATCACTCTAATAAGAACTAATGATTCCTAAAAAACCCTACCAACCAATAATAAACCCTAAAGTCTACTACTAAACCCTAAAAAACACTAATAAATAGCTATAAACCCTAAAACCCCTATTAGACCCCCAATAAAAGCTACAAAATATCAAAAATCCCAAATTTACAACAAAACACTATTAAACCATTGAAAATGGTAATATTCACAAAGAATCCCTAACAAACCCGTCAAAACCTTAAAAAATCCTAAAAAACCATTAAAACCAAAAAAAACCCTAAAAACCCTAAATACCCAAAAAAATCCTAATAAACGCTAAAAAACCTTAAAACCCCTAAAACCCTTTAAAAACAAAAAAAAACCAAAAAAACACGAAAACAAACGTAAAAACATCAAAAAAACCTCAAAAAAACCTCAAAAAACCCTAAAATCCTAAAAAACATTGAAAACACTCAAAAACCCTAAAAAGAATTAAAATTCCTAACAAAACCCTTACCAACCCTATGAAATCCTTAAAAACCTTAAAATCCCCCTAGCAAACTCAAAAAACCTCAAAAGATACACTAATACACCCTAAAGTACCCTAAAAACCCTAAAAACCCTAAAGAACCATAAAGAACCACTAAAGCCAGTAACAATGCTACAAAAACCCTATCAATTTCTATAAATACCCGAAAAATGCTTCAAAACCCACAAAACGCAACAAAACCCCCCAAAAATTCTAAAATAACCCTAACAAAGCATAAATAATCAAAACACACCCATAAAACCCAAAAAAGAGACATAAAACCCCAAACAACTCAAACAAACTGTAACAAACCCTAAAAACCCTAACAAAAGCTAAAAAAACCTAACATCCACTATTATCCCCTAAGAACCACTAATTAACCCTAATAACCCATAAAACCCACAATTAAACCCTTATAGACAATAATAATCACTAATAAATTGTAATAACCTGTAATAAACCCTAACAAACTCTTTTAGACCATAATAAATGCTACAAAATCCCTAAAACCCCAAATATACAATAAAAAACACTATTAAACCATAATAAACCCTAATAATCACTAAAAACACTAACAAACACTAACAAACCCGACACAATGATACAAAAATCTCCAAATAATAGCCTACAAAACCCTACAATGCACTAATAAACCCTAAAACCCCTAAAAAACCCCCAAAATAAATAGTAACAAACCCTAACAACCCCAAATAAATCCTAACCAATCCTAATAACGCCAAATATATCGTAAAAAACTGAAACAAACCATAACAAACCCCTAATAAACACCAATAAACTCTAATAAATTATAATAAACCCTAATAAATTGTAATAAACCCAAATACACATTATTAAACCCTAATAAATAAAATAAACCCTAATAAATCTTAAATAACCCTAATAGAGTTTGTTAAACCCTAGAAAAATCTATTAATGCCTACAAATGCCCAATAAAACCCTAATATACTATAAAAAACACAAATAAACTGTAACAAATCCTAAATAACACTAATAAACCCTAAGGAACACTAATAAACCCTAAAGAACCATATTAAACTCTAAAGAACACTAAAAACCCCTAAAGAACCCAAAAAATGCTAAAACAGATTATATAAATCCTAAAAACCACTACAATACCCAAACAAACCCTAAAACACACTAAAAAACCCTAACACCCCCTATCAATCCCAAAAAAACAAGTAAACCCATAAACCCCCCCAAAACCATTAACAAGCCATCAGATACCATAAAAAACCATAAACACCCATAAACAACCCTTGAAAACCTTAAATACACTACAAACCATAAACACCCATTAAAACCATAAAAAGGCATTAAATAGATACATAAACCCTAAAAACATCACATAAACCCTAAAAAGTGCATCAAAAACCCTATAAACACAACATAAACCAAAATACACAACATAAACAAAAAAACACTACATAATCCATAAAAGCACTACATAAACCCAAGAAATGTAACATAAACCCTAAAAAACACAACATAAACCCTAAAAACGCAACCTAAACATTAAAAATCACTACATAAAACCTAAAAACACAATATAAACCATAAAAACACTACATGAACACTAAAAACATTACATAAACCCTAAAAAATGTAATATAAATGCTTCATCACCCCTAAAAAGGATACATAAACCCAGAAAACGTAACATATACCCTAAAAAATGCTACATAAATCCTAAACCATAAACACAATACATAATCCCTAAAAATGTTACATAAACCTGAAAAATGATATATAAAACCTAAAACCACTAACTAAACCCTAAAATTCTATATATAAACTAAAAATTGTACATAAGCTCAAACAACACTACACAAACCCTAAAAAATGCTACAAAAACCCTAATGACGCTTCAAAACCCTCAAAAATATTAAACCCTAATACACCATAATATAAAAACTTAAACCCTAATAAACCCCTAATAAACTATAATAATCCCTAAAAACACCTTATAATCCCTAAAAACCTAAAGAAACTATACTCAACCCTAATAAAACCCCAAAAATACCTAACAAACCCTAATAAATGATAAAAAAACTTAATAAACCCTAAAAACACGTTAAGAAAACCTAAACAACCCTAACCAAGCCAAGATACTAATAAACACTAATAAACCCTAATAAACCCCAAAAACCCCTAATAATCCCTAATAAACGATAAATAAATCCAAATAAACCCTACTCAACCCTAAAAAACCATAACACATCATAATAACCCCTAATAAAACCCTACAAAACCATAATAAAGAAAAAATGCTAGTATAACTTAAAATATTCCTAGAAAACCTCATAAACTCTAATATAACCTAATAACCCCTAAAAATGCTCACAAACAATAAAAAAATGATCACAAACAATAAAAACGTGTTGTGTTACCTAAAAATACCTAAAAACACTAGTATAACCTAATAAAGACAAAAAAAATCTAGTATACCTTAAAAATCCCTAGAAACCCTAATAAACCATAATAAACTCTAATATGACCTTATAAACCCAAAAAAAGCTCAAAAACAAAAACAAATTTCTCACAAATAATAAAAACACACCATATTATCTAAAAAGACCTAATTAACATTAATATGACCTAATAAAACAAAAAAACTAATAAACCCCTAACAAACCCTAATAAACACTAAAAACCCCTAATAAACCCTAATAAAATCATTATAAACCCTAAAAATACCTTCTCAACCCTAATAAACCTTGACACACCATAATAAAACCCAAATAAACCCCAATAAACAAAAAAACGCAAACAAACCATTAAAAATCCCTAGAAAACCTAATAAACCATAATAAATTCTAATAAAACTTAATAAACCAAAAAAATGATCACAAACACTAAAAACATTCTAATAAAAAATAAAAATTCTTAACAACTGCTCATATATATTAACAAAAACTAAAAAACACTCATATACCCAAATAAAAACAGTAACAAACCCTAGTAAACCCTAAAAATCCCTAATAAACCCTAATAAACCCTACTCAACCCTAATAAAACCTAATAAAACCCTAAAGATACCTACTCAACCCTAATAAAACCCTAAAAAATACTTAGTCAACCCTAATAAACTTTAACACACTATAATAAACCATAATAAACCCCACTAAACCCTAAAAAATGTAAATTTACCATTAAAAAGCCCTAAAACACATAATAAATGCTAATAAAACCTAACAAAGCTTAAAAGTTATAATAAACCCTAATAAACACTACTAAACCCTAAAACCCCCTAATATACCCTTTTAAAAATTAATAAACCATAATGAACCGTAATAAACTCTAATAAATCCTAAACATACCCAAATATATCATAATATACCATAATATACCCTAATAAACCCAACTCAATCCTTATAAACCCTAAAAATACATAATAAACCTTAATAAACCTTGACACGCCATAATAAACCCTAATAAAATTCTAATAACCCCTACCAAACCCTAAAAATGCTAATATACCATTAAAAACCCCTAAAACCCTAACAAACCATAATAAATGTCAATATCACGTAAAAATCCTAAAAAATGTTAGTAAACCTTAAAAATACCTCTAACAATAATAATAGTAATAACACACGTGCATGTGCATATACATGTGCATGGTTTAAATAATAAATAATAATGCACGTGCATGTGCATATGCCAGCGTATTTGAATGTGAATGATAATAAATAATATATAATAAATAATAACGCATGTGAATTGCTTGTGCATGTGAATGTGCATTGGAATGATAATAAATAATAAATAATAACACACATACAAGTGCATGTGCATGTGCATGGTAATAAACAATAAATAATATCCAAGTCCACATGAATGTTCATATTAATGTGAATGATAATAAATAATAAATAATAACACATGTGATAATATAATAACGCACGTGCATTGTGTGTGCACACTACTACAAAAACGGCCAATATCATCTCTAGAGAAGGGCATTAACAGTGCTATAAAAAGCGTTGTTAATTGTGGTGAGGATATAGGGGGGGTCCATTTTATCAGTGCTTTGAAAAGAGATGATAATGGCACCTTTTATCAGCAGTAAATAAGAACTGACAAAAGACCCCTTTATCAGTGCTTTTTTAGCACTGATAATAGGGGACTTTTATCAACGCTTCTAAAAAGCGCTGATAAAAGTAAAAACAATAAAAACAATAAAAAATATTTATATAATGCGGGGGGGGGGGAGATTTTAATAGAGCTCGACCCCCCCCCCCATTAGTGGTAGGCAGACCCCCCCCCCTCTTCAATATCTCCCATGCATTGCCCTTCTCGCGCATCCCCCACACACGCTCACCTCCTTGCTTCCACCCGAACTTGAACCCGTGACCTCCCCCTTTGCGTGCTTGCACCTTTACCACTAAGCCATTTCGTTTTTTCTCTATTTAATGATATATCTATATATATATATATAGTAATATTTATTCGTATATTAATATAGATTCATATAAATATAAATATATTTAGTTATATTAATACACATATATTTATTCATATATTAGTGTGTATATATATATTCATTCTTATATTAATATATTTATATATTAATATGTTTTTTATCCGTATATTTATTTTTATATTAATATATATTTATAATATTAGTTTTAAATACTTTTATAAAATATTTTTTTATGTGAGTTTATAAATAAATAAATACATACATATATACAACACACATACACACATACACACACAAACACACAAACACACACACACAGAGACACATATATATTTACGAATAAATACATATATATTTATTTGTGTGTGTATTTGAAAAGCAATAGAATGTTAAAACGACAATAACTTGTAATCTAGAAGCCCGTTTCCACTCCACAACTAGTCCAATGGATGAAAATGAAACAATCTTCGATATGATATGTGGTACAGGCCTTGCCGACATTCAGATCATATGTTATACTTGTTGAATGTTAAAAAATCGGGGTATCCCGACTAAAGCCACTAACAACGCTATATTAACTCTATCAATTTCCACAAAAACCCAAAAAATGCTTCAAAATACAAAAAACTCATCATAACCCCAAAAATGCTAAAATAACCCTAACAAAGCATAAAAAAATCCAAACACACCCATAAAACCCAAAAAAACACTTAAAACTCCAAACAACTCAAACAAACTATAACAAACCCTAAAAACCCTAACAAAACCTAACAACCCGGAATAACCACTAATAACCCCTAAGAACCACTAATAAACCCTAATAACCCCTAAACCCCACTATTAAACCCTAAAAACCCTAATAAACACTAATAAATCGTAATAACCTATAATAAACCCTAACAAACACTATTAGACCCTAATAAATGCTACGAAATCCCTAAAACCCCTAATATATAATGAAAAACACTATTAAACCATATTGAAACCCTAATAATCACTAATAACCCTTACAAACCTGACAAAATGATACAAAAAACTTCCAAATAATATCCTGTAAAACCCTACAACCCACTAATAAACCCTCAAAAACCCTAATAACCCCAAAATAAATCATATCAAACCCTAACCACCCCAAATAAATCGAAATAAATCCTAACAATGCCAAATAAATCGTAAAAAACTGAAACAAACCATAACAAACACCTAATAAATAGCAATAAACTCTAACAAATCATAATAAACCCTAATAAATCATAATAAATCTAAATACTCATTACTAACCCCTAATAAATAAAATAAACCCTAATAAACCCAAATAAATCCTAAAAACCCCTAAAAATGTTGACAAACCCTAGAAAAAGCTATTAATGCCTACAAAATCCCAAAAACACCCCAATATACAATAAAAACGCAGATAAACTGTAACAAATCCTAAAGAATACTAATAAACCCTAAAGAACCCTAATAAACTCTAAAGAACCATATTAAATTCTAAATAACACTAAATACACTAAAGAGCCCCAAAAATGCTAAAACACATTATATAAACCCTAAAAACCTCTACAATACCCAAACAAACCCTAAAACACACTAAAAACCCTAACAACCACTATCAATCCCAAAAAACAAATAAAACAATAAAACCCCCCAAAAACCATTAAAAAGACATCAAATACAATAACAAACCATATACACGTGTTAAAAACTCTTAAAAACCCTAAAAAACACTACAAACCACAAACAACCATTAAAACACTAAAAAAGCATCAAATAGATACATAATCCATAAAAATGTTACATAAACCCAAAAAATGGAACAAAGCCCCTAAAAATGAAACATAAACCAAAAAAACACATCATAAACCCAAAAAATGCTGTATAAACCCTAAAAGCACTACATAAACCCTAGAACTGTAACATAAACCCAAAAAAACACCACATAAACCCCAAATAACGCAACATAAACATTAACAAATGCTACATAAAACCTAAAAACACAATATAAACCCTAAAAACACTCCATGAACCCTATAAACGTTACATAAACCCTAAAAATGCATCATAAACGCTACAACACCCCTAGAAACACTACATAAACCCATAAAACGCAGTATAAACCCTAAAAAATGCTACATAAAACCTAAACCCTAAACATGCTACATAAACCCTAAAAACGTTACATAAACCCTAAAAATGATACATAAACCCTAAAACCACTAACTAAACCCTAAAAATGCTACATAAACTCTAACAACGCTATATAAACCCTAAAAATGCTTCAAAAACCCTAAACACGCTTCAATACCCTCAAAAATATTAAACCCTAATATACCATAATATAAAACATTAAATGATAATAAACCCCTTATAAACCCTTAAAGAACCACTAAAGCCACTAACAACGCTACATAAACCCTAAAAATTTCTACAAAAAATAAAAAAATGATTCAAAACCCACAAAACGCAAAAAAACCCGAAAAAACGCTAAAATAACCCTAACAAAGCATAAAAAATCCAAACAAACCCATAAAACCCAAAAAACACATAAAACCCCAAATAACTCAAACAAACCGTAACAGACCCTAAAAACCCATACAAAACCTAACAAACCCTAACAACCACTAATAATCCCTACGAACCGCTAATAAACCCTAATAACCCCTAAAACCCACAATTAAACCCTAAAAACCCTAATATACACTAATAAATCGCAATTACCTATAATAAACCCTATAAAACTCTATTAGAACCTAATAAATGCTTCCAAATCCCTAAAACCCCTAAAAGTCATTAAAAAAACTATTAAACCATAATAAACCTTAATAATCAATAAAAACCCCAATAGACCCGACAAAACGCTACCAAAACCTCCAAATAATAGCCTACAAAACCCTACAACCCACTAATAAACCCTAAAAATCCCTAATAACCCCAAAATAAATTGTAACAAACCCTAAAAACCCCAAATAAATTGTAACAAATCCTAACAAACCCAAATAAATCGTAACAAACTGAAACAAACCATAACCAACCCCTAATAAACTGTAATAAAACCTAAAAAATCATAATAAACCCTAAGAAATCTTAATAAACCAAAATACGTGTTACTAAACACTAATAAATAAAATAAACCCTAATAAATCCTGAATAACCCTGAAAAAGGTTAATAAACCCTAGAAAAAGCTATTAATGCATAAACAAGCCCAATAAAACCCTAATATACAATAAAAAAGGCTAATAAATTGCAACAAATCCTAAAGAACACTAATAAACCCTAAAGAACCATAATAAACACTAAAAAACCATATTAAACTAAAAAAAACACTAAAAACCCCTAAAGAACCCAAAAAACACTAAAACACATTATATAAACCCTAAAAACTACTACAATACCCAAACAAACCCTAAAATACACTAAAAGCCCTCGAAACCACTATTAATCCCAAAAAAATTAATAAACCCATAAAACCACACATAAAACCACTAAAAAGCCATCAGATACCATAAAAAACCATAAACACTCATTAACAACCCTTAAAAACCCTAAAAAACACTACAAACCATAAACAACCATTAAAACCCCACAAAGGCTTCAAATAGATACATAAACCCTAAAATTGATACATAAAAACTAAAAAATGCATCAAAACCCATTAAAACACAACATAAACCAAAAAGCGCAACATAAACCCAAAAAACGCTACATAAACCCTAAAAGAACAACATAAACCTTAGAATTGTAACATAAACTCTAAAAAACACAATATAAACCCTAAAAATGCATCATTAACATTAAAAACGCTACATAAAACCTAAAAACACAATATAAACCCTAAAAACACTCCAGGGACCCTAAAAACCTTACATTAACCTTAAAAATGCTACATATATTCAACATCACCCCTAAAAATGCTACATAAAACGAAAAAATGCAACATAAACCCTAAAAATGCTACATAAAACCTAAACCATAAACACGCTACATAAACCCTAAAAACCTTACATACACCCTAAAAATGATACATAAAATCTAAAACTGCTAACTAATCCCTAAAAACACTATATAAACACTAAAAATGCTATATAAACTCCAACAACGCTACACACACCCTAAAAATGCTACCAAAACCCAAAAGATGCTTTAAAAACCTCAAAAATATTAAACCTTAATATACCAGAATATAAAAAATTTAAAACTAATAAACCCCTAATAAACATTAATAATCCTTAAAACACCTTATAATCCCTAAAATCCTAGGAAACTCTAATCAACCCTAATAAAACCCCAAAAGTACCTAATAAACCCTAATAAATGACAATAAAACCGAATAAACCCTAAAAGCACGTTATGAAAACCTAAACAATCCTAACCAACCCTAATATACACTAATAAACACTAATAAACCCTAATAAACCCCAAACAGACCCTAAAAAGCCCTAATAAACCATAAATAAATCCATATAAACCCTACTCAACCATAACAAACCTTAACACACCATAATAACCCCTAATAAAACCCTACAAAACCCTAATAATGAACAAAAATGCTAGTATACCTTAAAAAATTCCTAAAAACCATGATAAACTCTAATATAACCTAAAAACCCTAAAAATTCTCACAATGAATAAGAAAATTATCATAAACAATAAAAACGTTCTATATTACCTAAAAAACATAAAAACACTAATATAACCTAATAATGACAAAAAACACTAATATACCTTTAAAATCCCAAGAAACCCTAATAAACCATAATAAACTCTAATAAAACCATAGAAACCCTAAAACACTCAAAAAAAAAACTCTCACAAACAATAAAAACATGCTACATTATCTAAAAATACCTAACAAACCCTAATATAACCTAATAAAACAAAAAAACTAACAAACCCCTAACAAACCCAAACAAACCCTAAAAATCCCTAATAAAAACGAATAAAAACGAATAATCTCTAATAAAACCATAAAAGTACATTCTAAACCCTAATAAACCTTGACACATCATAACAAAACCTATTAAAACCCAACTAAACCCCAATAAACAAAAAACACAAACAAACCATTAAAAAGCCCTAGAAAGCCTAATAAACCATAATAAATTCAAATAAAAGCTAAAAAACCATTAAAAAATCTCACAAACACTAAAAACATGCCAATAAAACCTAAAAAGTCATAAAAACCCCTCATATATATTAAAAAAAACTAAAAAACACTCATATACCTTAATAAAAACACTAACAAACCATAGTAAACACTAAAAATCCCTAACAAAGGCTAATAAACTGTACTCAACCCTAATAGAACCCTAAAAATACCTACTTAACCCTAATAAACCTTAAGACACCATAATAAACCATAAAAACCCCCACTAAACCCCAAAAAACGCAAATATACCATTAAAATCCCTAAACCCCTAATAATTCGGTAATAAATAATAAATAATAACGCAAATCCAAGTGCATGTGCGTGTGAATGATAATAAATAATAAATAATAACGCATATCCAAGTGCATGTGCATGTGCATGTGCAAGTGCATGTGCATGTGCATGATAATAAACAATAAATAATAACAAAGTCCACATGAATGTATATTTTCATGTGAATGATAATAAAAAATAAAAAATAACACATGTGATAATAGAATAACGCAAGTGCGTTGCGTGTGCACGTGCATGAGAATAAATAATAATAACATGTGGGATAATAGAATAACACAAGTGTATTGCATTTTCATGTGCATGGTAATAAATAATATATAATAACACATATGTATGTGCATTTCCATATAATGATAATGATAATGACGCATGCAAGTGCATGGTAATAAATAATAAATAACAACACATGTGCATGTGCCTTTGTATTTGATGATACAAACAACAACAAAAACAAAAATAATAATAGTATAATGGAAGTGCATTGCATGTGCACATGTATAGTAGTAAATAATAAATAAATAATAGTAAATAAGAACGCACATGCATGTGCATGTGCATTTACATTTTATAATAATATTAATAATCCAAATTGTGATAATAATAATAATAATAATAACGCATGCACATGCATGGTAATAAATAATAAATAACAATGCACATGCATGTAGATTTGAATGTGATAATGATAATAATAATGATAATGTTAATAATAATAATAATAATAATAATTGTGATAATAATAATAATAATAATAATAATAAAATAATAATACAAGTGCATTGCATATGCACGTGCATGGTAATAAATAATAAATAATAACGCATGTGTATATGCATTTGCATGTGATGAAAATAATAATAACAGCAACAGTAGTTGAAGTGATAATAGTAGTAGTACCAATGCTTGTGCTAATAGAATATCGCATGTGCATTATGTGTGCACGTGCATGGTAATAAATAATAACGTGCGTTCATTGCATTTGCATGTGATGATGGTGATGATGATGATGATGATAATAATAATATTATTAATAATAACAACGCATGTGATAATAGAATAACACACATGCATTGAATGTGAATGTTTATGTATTTGCATGTGCATTTGTAGGTGCATTTGCATGTGATGATAACAACAACAACAACAACAAAAACAATAATAATAACAAAAAGAATGTCAACGTATGTGATAATAAAATAACGTGTGTGCATTTCATGTGCACGTGCATGGGAATAAAAAATAAGTAATAATACACGTGCAGGTGCATGTGCATGTGCATGAGATAACGATAATAATAATAATAATAATAACAACAACAATAACTTCAACACATGTGATAATAGAATAACGCACATGCATTTCATGTGCAGTGCATGATAATAAATAAAAACTCATAGCGCATGTGATGATAATAATAACAATAATAGTAATATTAATAATTTAGCACATGTGATAATATAATAACGCACATGTATTTAATTTACGCGTGTATGGTAATAAATAATAACACACGTGTATTTTCATTTTAATTTGATGATAATAACAGCAATAACAATAATAGTAATAATAAAAATAAGAATAAAAATGCATGTGATAATAGAATAATGTAGGTGAATTGCATGTTCACGTGCAAAGTAATAAATAATAACAGACGTGCATGTGCATTTTCATGCGTTGATGATAATAATAATAATAATAATAATAGTAATAGTAATAAGAAAAAAAACAACATAGGCACATGCATGGAAATAAATAATAAATAATAAATAATAACGCATGTGCATCTGCATTTTCATGTGACGGTAATAATAATAATAATAATAGTAATAAAAATAATGATAATTATAATAATGATAATGATAATAATGATAATGATAATAATGATAATAATGATAATAATACCATGTGTGATGACCGAATAACACACGTCCTAACAAACCCTAACAAAACCTAACAAACCCTAACAACCACTAATAACCACTAAGAACCACTAATAAACCCAAATAACACCTGAAACCCACTATTAAACCCTAAAAACCTAACAAACACTAATAAATCATAACAACCTGAAATAAACACTAAAACATTATTAGACTCTAATAAACGTGGAAAATTCCCTAAAACCCATAATATACATTAAAAACACTATTGAACCATAATAAATCCTAATAATTACTAAAAATCCTAACAAACCCGACAAAACCCTACAAAACCTGCCAAATAATAGCCTACAAAACCCTAAAACCCACTAATAAACCCTAACAAACTCTAATAACCCTATAATAAATCGTAACAAACCCTTATAACCCCCAAAAAATTGTAACAAATCTTAACAATGCCAATTAAATTGTAACAAATTGAAACAAACCATAAAAAACCCCTTATAAACCGTAATAAACCCTACCTAATCATAATTAAGCCTAATAAATCATAATAAACCCAAATACACATTAATAAACCCTAATAAATAAAATAACCCCTAAGAAACCCTAATAAATCCCAAATAACCCTAAAAAGGTTGATAAACCCTAGAAAAAGTTATTAATGCGTATAAAAGCCCAATAAAACCCTAATATACAATAAAAAAGCTAATAAATAGTAACAAATCATAAAGATCACTAATAAACCCTAAAGAACCATAATATACCCTAAAAAACCAAAATAAACTCTAAAGAACACAAAAAACCCTAAAGAACCAAAAAAATGCACTACTAGAAAATGAGGATTTACCAACAGTTCTGAACCATTGGGAAAGGACAGAGAACCGTTGGTATACCTTATACCAACAGTTCTGGGAACCATTGGTAAGTAAGCTAGGGGGATATCTTTTCCCAATAATTTACATAGAACAGTTGGTATAGGTTAGAAAAATTAGCCTACCCCAATGGTTTCCCGTGAACTGTTGGGAAAACCAACATTTTTCCATGCTTCCCTACGGTTTCTAAAACAGTTGGGAATGTATTTTAACCAATGGTTTCCTTTGAACCGTTGGTGAAAACATTCTATGAATCCTATTCTAATGGATTGAAACTGTTGGCATAGGCTATGCTGTGCAAATTGCACAACAGCCTGCAATTTTCACAGTAGCCTGTAATTTGCACAACACTGGTAACTCTTAAATCTCCTTGAACATGAAATAACAAACTAAAACATAGATATGCAGAACAAATTCATACATATTTAACATATAATGAATCTGGATCTACACACATCCAGAATTAAATCAGAATTGATAACTTAATTATAAACATACATAATTAATTTAAACATACACATTTAAATGTTTTTTTCTAGAAATGATGTCCATTTGAAATAGAATACATGCACATGGAGTGATACCGGCCCCACCGTGCCTCATATTGAGGTGAGGTTGAATCGTACACGTCACAAATGACCCATGGATCGTTGTTCTAATGTATCAACATATTCCGAAATCATTTGGTCGGTTTTCCGTATGTCATTTATTTTCACTTAAAATGTTGTTCATTTCAAAAATAATGAGACACTTTGAGTGGTGTTGGTCACACCATGACTCGGATTAAGGTGGGGCTGACTCGTACACATCAAATATGATGAATCGATCGTTGTGCTAAAGTTTCAACACATTCAGAATGTGTTTGGTCAGTTTTCCGTATACCAGAAGTTTTTAATTAAAATGTTGTCCATTTCAAATAAACGTGACACTTTGAGTGGTTTCATCCACATCGCGCCTCGTATTGAGGTGGGGTTGACTCGTACACGTCACATGTGACCCATGGATCGTTTTCCTAAGGTTTCAACAAAATCTGAATGCGTTAGGTCAGTTTTCCGTATGTCAGTTTTGGTTTTCACTTAAAATGATGTTCTTTTGAAACAAAAAAGAGACACCTTGAGTGGGGCCGGACACTATGCGCCTCGGATTGGGGTAGAGTTGACTCGTACATGGCACATATGACCCATGGATCGTTTTCCTAATGTTTCAATAGAAACCAAATTCGTTTGGGCGGTTTTCCGTATGTCAGTTGTTGTTTTCACATAAAATCCCGTCCATTTTAAACAAAAGAGAGACACATTGAGTGGTGTCGGCCACACCGCGCCTCTAATGGAGGCGGGATTGACTCTTTCTCATCATATACAACACATGGATCGTTGTGAGAAAGTATAAACACAATAAGAATCCGTTTGGTCATATTTCCGTATGTACTTAAAATGTTGTCCATTTTAAACAAAAGAGAGACATTTAGTGTGATCCTGGACACACTACAACTCGGATTAAGGAGCAGTTGACTTGTACATGTCACATATGACCCATGGATAGTTTTCATAAAGTTTCAATAGAATCCGAATGCGTTTGGTCGTTTTAACGTATGTTATTTGTTGTTTTCAATTAAAATGAAGTCCATTTTAAACTATAGAGAGACACTTCGAGTGGTGCCGACCACTACACGCCGCGGATTGAGGATGGGTTGACACGTACACGTCAGATATGAACCATTGATCATTTTCATAATGTTTTAAAATAATATGAATACGTTTATTATGTTTTTTGTATGTCAGTTGTTGTTTTCACTTAAAATGTTGTCCATTTCAAATAAACCTGAGACACTTTGAGTGGTGCCGGACACACTGGGCCATAGATTTAGGTGGGGTTGACTTTTTCACATCAAAAATGACTCATGGAACGTTTTCATAAAGTTTTAATAGAATTAGAATGCATTTGGTCGGTTTTCTGTATGTCTGTTGTTGTTTTCACTTAATATGTAGTCCATTTTGACCTATAGTGAGACAGTTCAAGTGGTTCCGGCCACACTGCACCTCAGATTGAGGCTGGGTTAACTCTTAGACATCACATATGACTCATGGATAGTTTACCTAAAGTTTCAATGGAATCAGAATGTGTTTGGTCGGTTTTCTGTATGTCAGTTGTTGTTTCCACTTAAAATCATGTCCTTTTGAAACAAAAGAGAGACACTTTTAGTGGTTCCAGCCACACCGGGCCTCGGATTGAAGCGGGGTTGACTCGTACACGTCACATATGACTCATGGATTGTTTTGATAAAGTATAAACACAATCTGAATGCATTTGGTCAGTTTTCCGTATGCTAGTTGTTATTTTCACTTAAAATGTTGTCCATTTCAAATAAACCTAAGACACATTGAGTGGTGCCGGCCACAGCAGGCCTCATATTGAGGCGGGGTTGACTCGTACACGTCACAAATGACTAATGGAATGTTGTCCTAAATTTCAACACATTATGAATGCGTTTGGTCGGTTTTCTGTATGTCACTTGTTGTTTTCACATAAAATGATGTACATTTTAAATAAAAGAAAGACAATTTGAGTGGTTTCGGCAACACCGTGCCTCAGATTGAGGCAGGGTTGACCCGTACATGTCACATATGACCCATCGATCATTGTTATAAAGTATCAACAAAATCCGAATGTGTTTGGTGGGTTTTTCATATGCCAGTTGTTATTTTCATATAAAATGTTGTCTATTTCAAATGAACCTGAGCCATTTTGAGTGGTGTCGGCCACACCTGAGACATGGTATTACCATCTTGAAAAATAGACATGTCCTCAGTTTATCTTCAAGGAACCAATATCACTAATGAGTAATAGAAACCATCCTGGAAGCCCTCACCTAGAAACCAAAGCATACATCCTAGAATTTCAAGTCTAAATTCCCTGAGCATGATAAGTCAGTCCATGAGTCCTTAACATGTAACCCATGTCTTATCCTAACAATTGACAAGTAAAACAAATCAAACAAGGCATAATTCACATAACATGGAGAATGTACAACAATGCTTTGTATTCAAATTAAAGCATATCATCACATGCATTTGATGAGCATGAGCTAATAAGCTTACCAATACATTCATATAATTCAAGACATACAAAAATGGAATAATCTTAAATAACATTGCATGATCATAGAAATAAAAAAAGGCATGTGAAATCAGGGAGGAGGGTGGGTGGCTGTCTTGGGGTCCAGTGAGGCAGGTGGGGGGCTGTCTGAGGGGCTATCCGGGGGGCTGTCCGGGGTCCAGGGAGGAGGGTGGGGGGGTTGTCCGGGGGGGGGGGGTGTCTGGGGGGATGTCTGGGGGGTGTCTGGGGGGCTGTTTGGGGACCAAGGAGGAGGGTGGGGGGCTGTGCGGGGGGCTATCCAGGGGGTGTTCAGGGGGTTGTCCGGTGTCCAAGGAGGAGGGTGGGGGGGCTGTCCGGGGGGGCTATCTGGTGGGCTGTCGGGGGGGATGTCGGGGGGGTGTACGGGCGGCTGTCAGAGGACCAAGGAAGAGGGTGGGGGCTATCCGGGGGGCTGTCTGGGGGGGCTGTCCGGGGGGCTTTCTGGGGTCCAAGGAGGATGTTGTGGGGTTGTTCAGGGTCCAGGAAAGAGGGAGGTTGTCCGGGGATTTCCCAAACACACAAAACTCTACAAACATGCCCAAGATACACCGCAACCACTAAAAGACATCAACATCCATGAAAAAAGATAATATATAAAACTAACTCAACTCCAATACTATACTACGGGTCTAGATAAAACCAACAAATAGAATAGATTAAATATCGAATCTCAGTAATATTAGTCAAAAATGTAACGGATCAATTTGTCCCACATCATCATCACTATCATCACCATCATCATCACCCTCATCCTCATGGTCATCATTGTCCTCATCATCATCCCTATCCTCCTCAACTCCCTCCTCCTCACCCTCACCCTCCGCCTCGCCCTCCTCTTCTGCCTCTCCCTCTTCCTCTCCCTCCTCTTCTACATCAAACTCCTCGCCATCATCATCATCAGGCTGGACATCGTCTTGACCACCACTAGAACTACCACCTGGTGCACCATATATAGAACATATCAACGATATATATTTATCAAAATATGGGTTGGCCTCTGGTGGAAGTGTTTGACGTAGAACATCAATAAATTTCATAAATGCTCTATTTTCCCTAGCAGACTGTTCTGCCGTCTCTATGGACCTTCTGTCAGCCTGTTATGCATGTGCCTTAACTTGTTGTAGCTCAGTGGCACTACAACTCGTACCTGAGGAGGGCCAATACTTCATTGGGGCTATCCTAGTTCAGCAACATACTCTACCATAATGCTACTCTCCCAACACCTAATGTAAGTGATCAGTTGGCCCAAAATTGTCTGGTTCTTGGGCATCAAGGGCCTCTAAAGAAGCCTATTACAAATATAAATATATTATTAAGTTAAAAAATAGATATTAAAATATAAAATCAATAGATTAAAACTTAAAATCTGCTACTGAGTAGGTTCTTTGACGGCACTTCCATCCTTTTTCCGTCCACCCAAGCAAAACAGTTTTGGTTGAAGCACACATCCTTCAATATTCAGTTTTTTCTTCTACAATGAAATTGAAAACTAAAGTTATAGGAAATATTTAGCAAACGATTAAATAATTTAGGAAACAAAAGAAATTGTAAGTCATAAAGAAAACGTATAAACAATTGTCATACCAGCTTTCTCTCATGATCTGGCATCGTAGTATGTCCCAGTGTGTGGAGGTATTTTTTTACATCAATGTGTTTTTATTTTTTCCAGATGATTCCTAAATAAAATTCGATATTTCAAAGGATAATATTAATTCAAAACATGAAAGTTATTATTTAAATACCTCAAATGTAATTAATACCTTAAAATGAGTAGTCATCCAATGAGTAATCATCTGTTGATACTGCTCTATAGGACAATCATCCATCACTCGTACCGCCTCTAACTCAGTGCCAACTCTAGCACGCCAAAGAATATACAACGCATGCATGTAGGCTATCCAAATATCACCTAAATCCTTTAGACGTGGCGGTCGTGCACCCTCACCATCGGGAAAAATAAATAAAATCTGACACCAAAATATTAATTCATATAAATACAAAAATTATTCATGGCATTAAATACAACCGATTTTTTTACCCATATCTATGACCAAGCTCTATCTTTGACCTCATGTGTCAACTGTCTCCAGGATAGCGTGCTGATAGGAATGATGTCAGAGTATTTGGAAAGCATCACCAAAAAACTCCGACATTGGTGCCCTGTTTTCTCAACCATTTGGTTGTCTTCATTGTAATTCACTATTACCTGTGTGCGGCGGTTCCACACCGAATGCATGTGTGTACGCCCCCTCCCCTTCCTCCTATCAGTAGATGTATCTGTCATGAAGGAAAAACAAATATTTTATCAAAAAATGTTATAATGAAAATAAATACTTATATAAAAAATTGTTAGGGTTCTATAAATATACCTGCGTTAGTCTGATTGCTGAGCGCCGCTGGATCCACAAAAACTGATGGAACACACTGTGGTGGAACAGGAGTCGAAGACGATGGAATATAGAAGCTTGGAGAGACAGAAGTAGAAGGAATAGAATATTGGACAATTGTATGATCGGATTCTAGCTGGGGAGTGGGAATCATCATGGGATATGAAAAGGATGGGTTAGAAGATGAAAAAGGTGGTGAAGACATGAGAGGCCTAAATATCCCGTGTGTCCCTAATGACACACCGGGATCAGAATGTGGGAAGGATGAACTGTCACTAGGAGGGGCAGAGTCTAGTCGGGTATGCGAAGCTGCTCTTCTACCTCTAGTATGAACCCCCCTCATACCACGGCCTGAGTACTAGGACCAATACTAGGCACCTCGTCGAATAACTGTCGACTTATATGTGGATCCTAAAAAATGTCTAGAAAAAAATTAATCACAATACATTACATATTATTTAAATATATATATTTGAAATAAATTACTCACTGCAGACACTAATGGTGGAATTCCCATCTCCTCCATTCGACGATTGTTCTCCATCTTTTTTTCCTTCGTCTCTCTTCAATTGGATGCATTTATTGCTACTGAAAACAAATATGTAATTAATTAGAAAAAGGAAACTAATGTGTAACCCAAAAAACTAAATATATGAGGGAATAGGGGGATTTATAGGTAATTTATCTATCAATTGTTTTAGAAGAGCTTGAATGGATTTAATAAATCATAAAAGTTTTACTGCTCACCAAGTTAGAAATATTGTTTGACTAGGTTTGAATACAGTTCAATTCCAAATTATAAAATGCAATTCAAATAAAACTGGAATCAATAAATATTGAAAATTCACATAACGGTCAAGTCAGCTAAAACATATTTGGGATCAAAACTAAATCAATTTGAATAGTACCAACCTTAACAACCCAACTCAAGGTAAACCAAAATAATTGAGAACATGCATGAATGATTCTACATATTTTCAACCATAACATCAGGTTCACAATCAACCCTGACAATTGAGCTATTGGAGTCATCAAAAGAAATAAATGGATTGGATCCAATGGCAGTAGGGAAAGTGTCAATTCCATCATCACCATCATCAAAAATATGTCTTGGAATTACTTCAACTATGACACAAAATTCAGGTCGAAGTTGGTCTTTGACATAAAAAACAAGTTTATCCATTGATACCAACACATATGGTTCTTCAGTAGCAAGAGTGAGAGTCATATTAATTAATTGAAATCCACAATCATCAATAAATGAGTCATGTATTGTCATTTAATCAAACCAATGGAATTTCATCATTGTGACTCATCCATGAGAGTAATAATCCAATATTATTATTTTCTCAATGACTCCATAATAACCCACATTTTCAAATCACGATCTAATATCTGATGCACTGGCATAACAAGATGTTGTGGCAGTAACCATAACACCATCATGTTGTGTTCTCATGTTCTTTTCTCATTCAGTGACAATAAATTTGTACCCATTGATAACAATAGATTTACAGTCATGAACCACAGTATTAGGACCAAAATCCAAAGCTATTATTTACTCAGAGATAAATTCAGTAGACAAACTCAATACCTGAAATATAAATGATTATTAAACTTAATTAAATATTGATTTAATTATTTTAAATAGTAATATTTTTACCTTAAATTTTAACCAAGAAGAAAACTATTTTCTATGCAAAGACTCCCTCCTTCTCAAAGATAAAGAATGATGCTTTCTATTTATTATTGATTTATGTTACCTGAAGATAAAAAATATTAATAGTTTAACAGATATATATATATGTAAGATGTACATATTCAATTTAGTTACCTGATATAGTCATCAAACAAAATCACAGTTGACCAAAACTGTGCGATGTGCCATCTCCAGCTCTTCATGGATTAATGTCTTCAATGTATATGATCCGGGAATTCCTCCTATTTGAGGAAGTGATGGAAAATTGGGTTCAATTTTCTCATACTTTTATTATTCATTTCTCATTGGTATGTTCATTCTTGTAGTAAGATCAGAAAAATACACTGAGTTGAAATCCAAACATTCTTGAGCCAAGTAACCGTTCACGATAGAACCTTCGAGATGATTCCTTTTTCGGACATAAAACTTTAATGTGTACATATTTCATTCTATTGGATACATCCAACGAAAATAAAAAGGTCCTCCGAGAAGTATTTCAGTGGGAATATGGACAGTCAGATGCAGCATTGATGGGAAAAATGATGGAGGAAATATTTTCTCCAACTCACACAAAATTAATGGGGCATCTGTCAAACTTTTTTGAAAGAAAGAATTGGACAACTTCTAAGCACAAAGATCTCTAAACAAAATTCACAACTGAATAACAGTAACCCTTACATTATTGGACAAAAGATGAAGGATTTCTATTGGAAGAAACTCATGAAGAAGAACGTGATAATCATGAGTCTTCAAAGATTTTAGCTCCAACACTCTTCTGTTGACCCGTTTAGATATGTTTCATGAATAGACATCAGGAACTCTAATATTCTCTAATACTTCTAGAAATTGTTTTTTTCATAAGTTTCATCACATAAGAAGAAATTGGAAGTTGCCATTTATTTTCAATGATACGCACATGATGCAATTCTGGTCTGATGCCCCAATTCACTAAGTCACACCGAGATCGTAAATCATCTTTTGTCTTCCCCTTGACATTAAGAAGAATCGAAAACAACATTTTGCATATATTATTTTCAATATGCATTACGTCTAATCAATAAAGTAAAAAATTGTTTAACCAATAAGGCAAATCAAAAAAGATACTCATCTTCCTCCAATTGTAACAGGTTTCAGTAGAAACATTCTTTCTCTTTCCAGATTTCATTTGACCCTTCCCAAATGAAATACTAAAATCATTCAATTCATTAAGCACGTCAGTTCTAGACATATGCTGAGGTGGATCATCAGTCTCTATAGTATTATCAAATATTCGATGATTATTTCTATATGGATGGTCCATTGGCAAGAATCGTTGATGTCCCATAAAACTGAAACTATAGTGATGTTTCAGTCTTCTGGATCTTGTGTTCTTCAAACAAATAGGACATGATAGTTTTCCCTTCGTGTTCCATCCAGACATCATTTCATAAGCAAGAAAATCATTGATCGTCCACATAAGTGCAGCACACATCTGAAATATGTCTTTCGAACATGCATCTTATGTGCGCACACCCACATCCCAAAGAAGTTTCAACTCTTTTATTTATGGTTGCATGTATACATCAATATCAATGTCGGGATCCGAAGGGCCAGATATGTGTATACTCATGGAAGTGAAAGGTTTTTTCATACACAACCATGCGTGAGGATTATAAATGTGTATAAAAACTGGCCATGTGCTGTGTGAAGTAAGCATCTACCCAAACGGATTAAAATTGTCCCATGAAAGACCCAGCCTCACATTATGCACGTCAGCTACAAAATCAGGATGTCGAGCATAAAATTTATGCCATGAAAATCCATCTGTATGATTAACCAACTCATCATTAGTCTTCTTTATCTTGGTATCATGCCATATCATTTTTATTGATATGTCATCATACATTTAAAGATTCTGGAGTCTTGGGATTAATGCAAAGTGCCACATTACTTTCTGTGGAACACGGGATGATGTTCCATCAGATTTTGACTTCCAGCAGGATGTGCCACATTTTATACAATCATTTCATTCAGAGGTTTCCTCCCAGAATAAACTATAATCTTTCGGGAAAGCATGAATTTTTTTCATGAAATTCCAAGTTCCTCAACTAACATCCATGCCATATAGTGGTTTGAGGGAATATCTGCATCATCTGGAAGTAAATCCTTCAAGAGGGTAAGAATGTAATCAATTGTTATATTAGAAATCTCATACATAGTTTTCCCATGAAACAATCGGATTCAAAATTCCAACTTTTTCATTTTATCGCATTGTCGATATACTGGAGTCGTGGTAGCATCATTAAATTTTTTCACCCTATCAATGTCATCATTTTCACTAGATGCATCATCTGTCCTCATATAGATGTCTTCTTGAGTCGAAATACTTTCTTTTTCATGATGACGAATAAACAGAAACGGATCATCTTACAAATTCTCCATTCCAGTCCTTCCATTTCGATCATCACCAATTTTGGATTTAATTTTCTCCTTATTGTGATACCACACAAAGTAGTTTTCTTGAAAACCATATTTGGTTATGTGGTAGCTAACTTCTTCACGGCTCAACCATGGTCTACCAACACAATTGGAACATGGGCAGTGTATGCGACCACTATCTGAATTATTTTGAAATGAAAAATCTATAATGTTCTCCAAATTGTTTTGAAAATCGCTCGAGATCCGATCGGTTTCATACATCCTACTTCTTCCCATTCTGTAAAAACAATTTATATAGGTTATTTTGTCATAAAAAATTCAATAGGATTTAACTTTAATAGAAAATACATTTAAGTAAACGATAAAAGAAGAATTTTTTAGTTGATGTAGTGAATTATTAAAACAATGTAAAGAACAAGTACTCAAAAATTAAATTAAAATTTATTTATAATCATTTTCATTAGGTCTATAATTTTCACATGCCTCAGGTCCCATTATGTGTTATAGGCATCTTAAATCATTCACTCATGTTCAATAACTCATTATTGGATCCTCTATGGCCATACCTTTCATTACTCAATTACATTCCCAAGTCAAGCGCACCACATGGGTGAATAAATTTTAGGATTCTACGCTAATAGGTTGTTCATGGATTGTAAAAATATTTAATTTCATAAAGTATATACAAAAAAATTTATTTTTAAATTTGAGATTAATAATAAAGTATGTCAATGATAAAAACATTATTGAATTAAACGTGTGACTTATCTAACATTTTTATGGATGTCTACACATGCCAGCATGGCTAGTGAAAAGCACCCCACCATCATAAAAGTGAGTATTGGCCAATAACGACACATAATATACAACAGACAATGAGAACCATATTTAATTGACCCTAAAGTTATATTAGTACAGTCATCTTGGGGGAAATGGAATATATGATCCTGGTTAACTGATGAATTCAAAAGATAATATTCCATATGTTTGACAATATATAAGGTAAGAAATCATGTGAGGATGGGTATACATAATTCAATTTCATACATTCTAGTGAGAATGAAGGCTTGAATTAATGACTTGATTTCACTGATTAAATGAGGGTAGATGTTACATAGGTTGTGTAAACAGAATGATTAAATAAGGGTATATGTTGCATACACTGTGCATGGTGGGGTAGTCTCAGTCGATTTACAAACTAAAATAAATTCCCATCATAGGTATCAATATGAAACATCATCATCAAATAAAACTCCAAATAAAAAAGGACTAAAAACATCATAAATTTCAAGAATTAACTACAATGCATGGTTTATCCACATATTTAGTAGTAATTATATGTCTTAATCATGAACCACCTCTACAAATCCCATTTTTCACCAAAAAACATAAGGTAAATATCTCAAAATATCCTTAAAAAAACTCATTAATAGGATAAAAACGTAAATATAATCTTGAACCAACCATGGAATATCTTTCACAACACATTCTGACACACCAGTTATCTCAAGTTTTACTAAATACCAAACATACTCACATAACATGTGTACTATAACAAATTACATTACACAGGCCTTATTAAAAAAATTCTCATTTTAATAAAACACTTTCCTCAAGATTAAATCATTTCTAAAATATCTTTTGAAATCCATTTCAAATCACATATGTCTTCCTTTACCAACGGTTTTATGAAACCATTGGTAAAGGATCATTGATGAACCGTTGGTATAGGAGCGTTGGGAAAACCCAGATTTCCAATAGTGGATTCCACTAGATGAGGTATGAGTCCAATAGTGAATCATAAATCTAGATTTTCCCATATAACTATCTAAGTCACCATGAATAGTCAAAAGAGGTGAGTATGATAATGAATTTATGAGTATCACAATGAGGATCCTTATCAATATCAATCATATTATTCAGACCTCAAATCATATCTCAATCTCACCCCAATCTCCATAGATGTGAATAATCCCATTATCAACATCCATCAATTGTAATTACAAGAATTGAGCAAGTTACATTAATGAATTATTACAATTGAGGATCATCATAAAGTTCCAAATGAGTGGTAAAAAATCATCAATTCAATTCAAAAGCCCTTATTTAATTCAATATTTATAATGGTTATCTATACCAACTTCCATCCAAAAACTAACATGTAATTATAAATAGGCCTTTAAAAAATCCTTTATTTCAAAACATCCCAAAGGCATTAAAGTATGTTTTACAATTAAAAATTCTCAATATTAATTCAAAACATGGGATTATAACCTATTTCCACATGAATAAATATGTAATTTAAAATTACCAAAGAATTCTCATTTCAAAAAAAATCATTCCAAGAGGGTTCATTGTCATTTCACAAATTAAATCATTTGAAACTACATAAAAAACATTAAATAGGACAACACATTTCATGAAAATCAATTTATTTCTTTATTTGAATAAAAACTCAAGACAAGGACTTAATTTTACCAATTCATTCTTTAAATAGTCTTTGAAAATAAATCTAAATAGTCATGGAATTGAATAATTCATAAATAATTTAATGATGTCAAAATTATAGTCATAAAATTCATGACTTGTTCAATTCAATGAGAATAGGGTTAAATAATATTTCACAATGAATTTCAAGGAAAACATTCATAGAAACATTTCTAAAAAATAATAAACACATATAAATAAATTTCCAAATAACAATTAATTAAAAGATGGAGAAAAATAATAAAAACACATATTTAGAAAATATGGAATCCAACCGTAATGAATTTGAGATGTTTCTTCTTCGATGGAAGGTTAAAGATTTAATTAATTAAATGGATTGGAATGGAGAAAGTCTAGATTAAATAAAAACACAAAAAAATGATCAACACATCATAATCAAAACATAAAACTAAAATATTAGATGAATAACAATAAGAACAAGGTAGAACGTAAATATTTTATGTGTATAAAGAAGAAAATAACTTATTTGAGATGAATCTGATGTAGTTTCAGTGGTTCGGATGGGGAAAGTCATGTTAGGAGCCAAGCGCTGTAGATTGAGTGTTCTGTCGTGAATGTGGGAGAGGTGTGGCAGAGTGTACTTGGGGTAAAACATTACCAATGGTTTTTAAAAACCATTGGTAAAGCGGTGTTTGACTCACCCTTTACCAGTGGTTCTTTTGAACCGTTGGTAAAGGGTGTCTTGGGCCTTCTTTTCCAACGGTTTAAGCAAACCGTTGGTAAAGAAGTGTGTGGAAAACCTCCCATTCAGTAGTGATGCTAAAACACATTACATAAACCCTAAAAACCACTACAATACCCAAAGAAACCATAAAACTCACTAAAAACCCCTAAAAACCCCTATCAATCCCGAAAAACAAATAAACCCTTAAAACCCCAAAAAAACCATTGAAAACCCATCAAATACCATAAAAACCATAAACACCCTTTAACAACCCTTAAAAACACTAAAACCACTACAAACCATAAACAACCATTAAAACCCTAAAAAGGCTACAAATAGATACATAAACCCAAAAACCGTTACATAAACCCTAAAAATTCATCATACACCCAAACAACGCACTATAATTCTAAAAAATGCAACATAAACCCAAAAAATGCTACATAAACCCATAAATCACTACATAAACTCTAGAACTGTTACATAAATCCTAAACAACGCAACATAAACATTAAAAGATAATACATAAAACCTAAAAACACAACATAAACCCTAAAAACACTACATGAACCCTAAAACATTACATAAACCCTAAAAATGAAACATAAATGCAACATCACCCCTAAAAATGCTACATAAACCCTAAAAAGGCAACATAAACCCTAAAAAATGCTACACAAAACCTAAACCCTAAACACGCTACATAAACCCTAAAAACGTTCCCTAAACCCTACAAAAATGCTACATAAAACCTAAAACCGCTAACTAACCCCTAAAAATGCTACAAAAACACAAAAAATGCTACATAAACTCTAACAACGCTACAAAAACACTAAAAAATACTACAAAACCCCTAATGACGCTTCAAAATCCTAAAAAATATTAAACCCTAATATACCATAATATAAAAAAAAATTAAATGCTAATAAACCCCTAATAAACTCTAATAATCCCTAAAAATTCCTTATAATCCCTAAAACCCTAAGATACACTACTCAACCCTAATAAAACCCCAAAAATACGTAATAAACCCTAATAAATGATAATAAAACCAAATAACCCCTAAAAACATGTTAAGAAAACCTAAACAACCCTAACCAACCCTAATAGACACTAATAAACCGTAATAAATCCCAAGAAAACCCTAAAAATCCCTAATAAACAATAGATAAATCGAAATAAACCATACTCAACCCTAAAAAACTTTAACACACCATAATGACCGCTAATAAAACCCTACAAATCACTAATAACAAAAAAAACACTAGTATACCTTAAAAAATTCCTAGAAAACCTGATAAACTCTAATATAACATAATAAACCCAAAAAACACTCACAAATAATAAAAAATGAACACAAACAATAAAAACAAGATATATTACCTAAAAAGATAGAAAAACACTAAAATAACCTAATAAAGACAAAAAACACTAATATACGTTTAAAATCCCTAGAAACCATAATTAACCAAAATAAACTCTAATATAACCTATGATACCCTAAAAACGATCACAAACAAAAAAACGCTCAAAAACAATAAAAAATGGTATATTATCTAAAAAGATTTAACAAACCCTAATATAATCTAATAAAACAAAAAAACTAATAAACCCCTTACAAACCTTAATAAACCCTAAAAATCCTTAATAAACCCTAATAAAAACTAATAAGCCCTAATAAAGCCATAATGAAACCCTAAAAATACCTTCTCACCCCTAACAAACCTTGACACACCATAATAAAACCTAATAAAACCCAACTAAACCCCAATAAACAAAAAAACGTAAACAAACCATTAAAAATCCCTTGAAACCCTAATAACCCATAATAAATTCTAATAAAACCAAACAAACCAAAAAAAATGCTCACAAACACTAAAAACAAGCTAATAAAAACTAAAAAGTGCTAACAACCCCTCATATATATTAAAAAAACTAAAAAACACTCATATAACCTAATAAAAACACTAACAAACCCATGTAAACCCTAAAAATCCCTAACAAACCCTAATAAACACTACTCAACCCTAATAAACCCTAATAAATTCCTCAAGATACCTACTAATCCCTAATAAAACCCTAAAAATACCTACTCAACCCTAATAAACCTTAACACGCTATAATAAACAATAATAAACCCCACTAAACCCTAAAAAAGAAAATATACCATTAAAAATCCCTAAACCCCCTAATAAATGCTAATAAAACCTAACAAAGCTTAAAAGAGCCAATAAATCCTAATAAACACTACTAACCCTAAAAACCCATAATATACCCTCTTTAAAATTAATAAACCACAATGAATGATAAAAAACCCTAATAAATCCTAAACATACCTAAATATACCATTATATACCATAATATCTGCTAATAATACCAACTCAATCCTAATAAAACCCTAAAAATACCTAATAAACCCTAATAAACCTTATCACACCATAATAAACCCTAATATAATCCTAATAACCCCCACCAAACCCTAAAAACGCTAATATACCATTAAAACCCCTAAAACCCTAACAAACCATAATAAATGTTAATAAAACCTAAAAATTCTAAAAAATGCAAGTAAACCCAAAAAATACCTCTAATAATAATAATAGTAATAACGCATGTGCATGTGCATATGCATGTGCATGGTTTAAATAATAAATCATAATGCATGTGCATGTGCATATGCCTGTGCATTTTCATGTGAATGATAATAAATAATAAATAATAAATAATAATGCATGTGAATTACATGTGTGTGTGCATGTCCATGTGAATGATACTAAATAATAATGCACCTCAAAGTGCATGTCCATGTGCATGGTAATAAAAAATAAATAATAACAAAGTCCACATGAATGTGCATTTGCATGTGAATGATAATAAATAATAAATAAAAACACATGTGATAATAGAATAATTCACATGCATTTGGTGTGTAAGTGAATGATAATAAACAATAACAACACATGTGATAATAGAATAACACAAGTGCATTGCATTTGCATGTGCATGATAATAAATAATATATAATAACTCACGTGCATGTGCATTTACATGTAATGATAATGATAATGATGCATGCACGTGCATGGTAATAAATAATAAATAACAACACACGTGCATGTGCATTTGTATTTAATGATAGAAACAAAAATAATAATAATAATAATAGAATAACACAAGTACATTTCATGTTCACATGCATAGTAGTAAATAATAAATAAATAATTATAAATAAGAACGCACATGCATGTGCATGTGCGTTTACATTTGATGATTATATTAATAATACCAATTGTAATAATAATAATAAAAACGCATGCACGTGCATGGTAATAAATAATAAATAAAAACACACATGCATCCTCATTTTCATGGGACAATGATAATGATAATGATAATGATAATGATGAAAATAATAATAATAATAATAATAAATATTGTGATAATAATAATAATAAAAGAATAATACATGTGCATTGCATATGTACGTGAATGGTAATAAATAATAAATAATTACGCACATGCATCTACATTTTCATTTGATGATAGTAATAATAACAGCAGTAATAATAATAGTAGTAGTAGTGGAGATAATAGTAATATTACAAATGCATTTGATAATAGAATATTGCATGTGCATTACGTGTGCACGTGCATGGTAATAAATAATAACGCATGTGCATTGCATTTGCATGTGATGATGACGATAATAATAATAATATTAATAATAACAACCCATGCGATAATAGAATAACACACATGAATTGAATGTGCGTGTTTGTTCATTCACATGTGCATTTTCATGTTATGATAACAAAAATAACATCATCATCAACAACAACAACAACTAAAATAATAATAATAACAATAATAATAATAACGCGTGTTATAATATAATAACGTGTGTGCATTGCATGTGCACGTGCATGGTAAAAAAATATAATAATAATGCACATGCATGTGCATGTGCATGTGTATGAGATGATGATAATAATAATAACAATAACAGTAATAATATGTTATAGTTGTATAAAAAAACAGCTGACATGACAAAAATGATAGAAATGGGGTCTCGAAAAACCTAACAAATCACAGTCATTGAAACAGAATAACTTCTTCTATGGGTGTCCATTTCCACTCTAAGAATAGTAAAACTGAATCTCATGGAAAGAACTATGATAGAAAAAGGTTTCAAAGGCCGAAAAGACACACATATCAGAAGTTATGACCATTTTAAGAAAGATTTGATAGGGATCCATACATGGAAATGGAGTTTTGGAGGCCTTCTGATGGGTTTCTATGATTTTTGGGTCCCAAACATGAATTGAACTATGTTCAAGTCATCCTTCTTCATATATCTCTTTGCTACTTCTGATTTTATATGTGGTAGAGCACAATCAGACAACCGGAGTGAAAGTTATGGTCATTTGAAGTTGAACTTTTTTTGGAGTGGTATTACTAATATATCATATATTTCTTTGATCTTCTCATAGTTTATACTAAGCTAGGTGCTCACTCATCTCACGAGCTTCGATTTGACTGGTCACAATGCTCAAACGACCACCCAAAGGAGACATTATGCCTATTTTAGTGAGTTGCAGGTATCTTAGGTTTTTAGGTTCAAGAAGAGTTGCTCAGTTTAAAACGAAAATAACTTCTGCTATGTGTGTTAATTTTGAATCTACCACATATCAAATCAAATATTGTTAAAAGATACAAACTCTGGTAACCACTGGAACCCTTTCTAATATTCTTCATCCCCCTAAAAGACCCAAAATCCCTTTGGATGGTAAAAAGATTGGATTCTGGTGTCCATTTTGCAATAACTTCTTCTATGGGTGTTTTTTTTACTCTACCACATATAAAATCGAAGCTTTCGACTATACCTACACTCCTATAACCACTGAAGCACCATCTCACATCCTTGAAGGACCAAAAAGGTACTCAAACCCTCGAAAAGACCATAACTTCTACTCCGGGAGTCGTTTTTGCCTATACCATATATCAAATCGAAGATTTCGACTAGATCTAAACATTTGTGACTTATAGTAACTCATTTTATCGTTTTCAAAGTCCCAAAAGGTCATTATGTCCTCAAAATGATGATAACTTCTACTCTGGGTGTCTATTTCACATCTACCACATATCAAATAGAAGCTTCTGACTAGCTCTACACATCTGTAATAACCATGAACAACTAAATAACCCTAACAAACCAAGAATAACTCCATAAACACTAAAAACCATTAAAAAAAATGAAAAACCCTAACAAACCCTAACAAACACTAACAAACCCTAATAAACCCAAAAAACCCTAAAAAACCCCAAAAAACCCTAAAAACATAACAAACCCTAAAAACACTAACAAACCCTAACAAGCACTAACAAACCCCAAGAAGCACTAAGAAACCCCAATAAACCCAAAAAAACATGATGAAACCCAAAAAAACTGCTATGAAACCATAAGAAACCCTAACAAAACCCTAATAACCCTAACAAAACCCTAAGCAAACCTAAGAAACACTAACACACCCTTAGAAACCCTAACACACCCTTAGAAACCGTAAAACACCCTTAGAAACCCTATCACACCCTTAAAAACCCCAACACACCCATAGAAACCCTAACACAACCTTAGAAACCCTTAGAAACCATAGCACACCCTTAGAAACCCTAACCCGCCCATAAAAATCCTAACCCCCCCCCCTTAGAAACCCTAACACACCCTTAGAAACCCTTACAAACCCTTAGACATCCTAAATCACTCTAATAAGCACTAATAAACCCTAACAAACCCTACCAACAAATAATAAACCATAATAATCAATAATAAACCCTAAATCCCACTACTAAACCCTAATAAACACTAATAAATCGTAATAAGTGCTAAAAACCCTATTAGACCCTAATAAAAGATAAGAAATACCTAAAAACCCAAATATAAAATAAAAATGCTATTAAACCATTCAAAACGTTAATATTCACAAAAAAACCCTAACAAACCCGGAAAAACCTAACAAAACCCTAAGAAACATAAAAACCCAAATAACCCAAAAACCCTATAAAACCCTAAAACCCCCTAGAAACCCAAAAAATATTAAAAACCAGAAAAAAAACATAAAAACCCAAAAAATCCTAAAAAACTCAAAAAGACCTCAATAAACACTAAAAACCATAAAAACCACTAAAAACACTACAAAACCCTAAAAAACCTTATGAAACCCTTAAAAACCCTAAACCCTCCCCCCGGAGAAAACCCTAAAAACCTCAAAATAAACCCTAATACACCATAAAGAACACTAAAGAACCCTAAAACCCTAAAAAACCACTAAAGCCACTAACAACGCTACCTAAACCCTAAAAATTGCTACAAAAAACCGAAAAATTCTTAAAAACCCACAAAATTCCTCAAAACAACAAAAAATGCTAAAATATCCCTAACAAATAATAAAAATTCAAAACACACCCATAAAACCCAAAAAAACTCATAAAACCCCAAAAACTCAAACAAACTGTAACAAACCCTAAAAACCCTAACAAATCCTAACAAACCCTAACAACCACTAATAACCCCTAAGAACCACTAATAAACCCTAATAACCCCTAAAACCCACTATTGAATCCTAATAAACTCTAATAAAATGTAATTACCTGTAATAAACCCCAAAAAACTCTATTTGACCCTAATAAACGCTATAAAACCCCTAAAACCCCTAATATACAATAAAAACACCATTAAACCATAATAAACCCGGATAATCACTAAAAACCCTAACAAACCCGAAAAAACGCTACAGAAACCTCCAAATAATAGCCTACAAAACCCTAAAACCCAATAATAAACCCTAACAAACCCTAATAACCTTAAAATAAATCGTAACAAACCCTAACAACCCCAAATAAATTGTAACAAATCCTAACAACACAAAATAAATCATAAAAAACTAAAACAAACCATAACAAAAACCTAATAAACCGTAATAAACCCTAACAAAGCATAATAAACCCTAATAAATCGTAATAAACCCAAATACACGTTATTAAACCCTGATGAATAAACTAAACCCTAATAAACCCCGATAAACCCTAAATAAACCTAAAAAGGTTAATAAACACTAGAAAAGGCTATTAATGCCTACTAAATCCCAATAAAACCCTAATATACAATAAAAAATGATAATAAGCTGAAACAAATCCTAAATAACACTAATAAACCCTAAAGAACCCTAATAAACCCTAAAGAACCATATTATAGTCTAAAGAACACTAAAAACCCTAAAGAACCCAAAAAATGCTAAAGCACATTATATAAACCCTAAAACCCGCTATAATACCCAAACAAACCCTAAAATAGACTAAAAACCCTAACAACCCCTATCAATCCCAAAAAAAACAAATAAACCCACAAAAACCCCCCAAAAACCATTCAAAATCCATTATACACCATAAACAACCATAAACACCCGTTAACAACCCTTAAAAATCCTAGAAAACACTACAAACCATAAGCAACCATTAAATCTCTAAAATGTCTTCAAATAGATACATAAACCCTAAAAATGTTACATAAACCCTAAAAAATGCAACAAAAACCCTAACAATGCAACATAAACCAAAAAACGCAACATAAACCCAAAAAATGCAACATAAACCCTAAAAGCACTACATAAACCCTAGAACTATAACATAAACCCAAAAACACAACATTAACCCTAGAAACACAGCATAAATATAAAAAAATTCCACATAAAACCTAAAAACACAATATAAACTCTAAAACACTCCATGAACAACAAAAACGTTACATAAACCCTAAAAAATGCAACATAAATGCTACATCAGCCCTAAAAAATGCTACATAACCCCAGAAAACACAACATAAACCCTAAAAAATGCTACATAAAACCTAAACCCTAAACATGTTAATAAACCGTAAAAATGTTACATAAACCCTAAAAATGATACATAAAATCAAAAACCACTAACTGATCCCTAAAAATGCTACATAAACACTAAAAATGCTACATAAACTCTAACAACACTACACAAACCCTAAAAAAAATGCTATAAAAACCCTACAGATGATTTAAAAACCTCAAAAATATTAATCCCTAATATACCATAATATAAAAAATTAAACCCTAATAAGCCCCTAATAAACTCTAATAATCCCTAAAAACACCTTATCATCCCTAAAATCCTAAGAAACTCTACTTAACCCTAATAAAACCCCAAAAATAACTAATAAACACTAATAAATGATAATAAAACTTAATAAACTCTAAAAACATGTTAATAAAACCTAAAAACCCCTAACAAACCCTAATAGACACTTATAAACACTAATAAACCCTAATAAACCCCAAACAAACCCCAAACAAACCCTAATAAACCATAAATAAAGCCAAAAAAACCCTACTCAACCCTAACAAACCTTTACACACCATGGAGGTATCCCCTGTGCGTCTCTGCTTTTTTTTGATCTGGTGTTGGCTTTGTCATGCCTTGCCGCTTCGGGATCTTTCTACGGCTTCAGATTTTTTATTGATGGATTTGGTTCACGTGGAGTTGACTCCGTCTCCCCTGGCATCAGATCCCCTGTCTAGCTTCAGTTTGCACTTCGATTTTGGGTTCCCCGGTTGGTGTATGCCTTTCTAGATCTGGGTTCTTTCTATGGTTTTGGGAGATTGGTGTTGGGCTTGGTGTTCTAGTCAGCTTCTTTGGTGCTCCCCTGTATTATGGACCTCGTCGCAGCTTCCGTGCATTCATCACCGTCTACGGTGGGTTCCTCCTTGGCCCCGAGATCTGGTCATGGTTGTAGTGTACTTGAATTTTGGCTTCGATATCCCATCTTGACCACTTCTCGGCCTGACAACGATCCTAGTGTGCTCCGGCCTCCTTAGGCTTTGCTCCATTGGCTTGGAGGGGCGAGGCCCTGCTTTTTGACTCCTCTGGTTTCATGCGCTTCTGATTTCTTATTACTGGTGAATTGTTGTGAGGTGTATGTTTGGTGGTGCTGAAGCTAGGTCGATGATGTTGCTGCTCTTGGTCTGGTGCTGCTATTAGTAGGTTCTGTTTGGATTAGAGGTGATGCTGGGGACTTTTCCATTTCCACTTTGTTTCTTTTGGTTTCTTTTTGGTCTTTTTTTGGGTTTTTTTGGGTTTGGGTCTGTTAGAGGTTTTTGGGTGTGGGTCGTTTGACTCATCCCCACCTTTGTCTGTTGCATCTTTTTTTCTAATAAATTTGGAGGGGTGGTTGGAAATAGCCTGTCCTCCATATCTTCATTTCCCTAGAAACCCTAATAAACCATAATAAACTCTAATATTACCAAAGAAACCCTAAAACGCTCACAAACCAAAACAAAATGCTCACAAACAATAAAAACACGCTATATTATCTAAAATGACATAACAAACACTAATATAACCTAATAAAACCAAAATACTAATAAACCCCTTACAAACCCTAATAAAACCTAAAAATCCATAATAAAACCTAATAAAAATGAATAAACCCTAATAAAACCCTAACAAAACCCTAAAAATACCTTCTCATCCCTAATAAACCATGACACACCGTAACAAAACCTAATAAACCCCATCTAAATCCCAATAAAAAAAGTGCAAACAAACCATTAAAAATCCCTTGAAACCCTAATAAACCGTAATAAATTAAAATAAAAGCCAAAAAACCATTAAAAATGATCACGAACACTAAAAAGACGCTAATAAAACCTAAAAATTCAAAACATCCCCTCATATATATTAACAAAAACTAAAAAACAATCATATACCCTAATAAAAACACTAACAAACCATAGTAAACCCTAAAAATCCCTAACAAACCCTAATAAACTGTACTCAACCCTAATAATCCCTAATAAAACCTTAAAGATACCGACTCAAGCCTAATATAACCCTAAAAATACCTACTCAACCCTAATAAACCTTAACACACCATAATGAACCATAATAAACCCCACTAAACCCTAAAAATGCAAATATACAATCAAAAAGCCCTAAACCCCCTAAAAAATTCTAATAAAACCTAACAAAGCTTAAAAGCGCTAATAAAACCGAATAAAAACTATTAAACACTAAAAAACCCTAATATACCCTCTTAAAAATTAGAAAACCATAATAAACCCTAATAAATTCTAAACATACCCAAATATACCATAATATACCATAATATACCCTAATAAACTCAACTCAATTCTAATAAAACCCTTAAAATACCTAATAAACCCTAATAATCCTTGACACACCACAATAAACCCTAATAACATCCTAATAACACCCACCAAACCCTAAAAATGCTAATATACCTTCAAAAACCCCTAAAACCTCTAACAAACTATAATAAATGTTAATAACACCTAAAAATACTAAAAAATGATAGTAAACCCCAAAAATACCACAAATAATAATAGTAGTAATAATGCACGTGCATGTGCATATGCATGAGCATGGTTTAAATAAAAAATCATAACGCACGTGCATGTTTATATGCCTGCTCATTTGCATGTGAATGATAATAAATAATAAATAATAAATAATAACGCATGTGAATTGAATGTGTATGTGCATGTGCATGTGAAAGATAATAAATAATAAATAATAATGCACATCCAAGTGCATGTGCATGTGCATGTGCATGGTAATAAACAATAAATAAAAAAAAAGTCCACATGATTGTGAATTTGCATGTGAATGATAATAAATAATAAATAATAACACATGTGATAATAGAATAACGCAAGTGCATTGCGTGTGCACGTGCATGAGAAAAAATAATAATAACACAGTGATAATAGAATAACGCAAGTGCATTGCATTTTCATGTGCATGGTAATAAATAATATATAATCACACACGTGTATGTGCATTTACATGTAAAGGTAATGATAATGACGCATGCACGTGCATAATAATAAATAATAAATAACAACACATGTGCATGTGCATTTGTATTTGATGATACAAACAACAACAACAACAACAACACCAATAAGAATAGAATAATGCAAGTGCATTTCATGTTCATGTGTAGAGTACTAAATAATAAATAAATAAAAATAAATAAGAATGCACATGCATGTGCATGTGCCTTTACATTTGATAATAATATTAATGATACTAATTGTGATAATAATAATAATAACACATGTGCGTGCATGGTAATAAATAATAAATAACAACGCACATGCATGTGGATTTTCAAGTGATAATGATAATAATAATGATAATGATAATAACAATAAAAATAATAATAAAAACTGTGATGATAATAATAAAAATAATAATAATAGATTAATACAAGTTCATTGCATATGCATGTGCATGGTAAAAAATAATAAATAATAACGCATGTGCATCTGCATTTTCATGGCATGATAATAATAATAACAGTAGTAGTAGTAGTAATAATAGTAGTAGTACCAATTCATGTGATAATAGAATATTGCATGTGCATTACATGTGCACGTGCATGGTAATAAATAATAATGCCTGTTCATTTCATTTTCATGTGATAATGATGACGATGATGATGATGATAATAATAATAACAACAACAACGCATGTGATAATAGAATAACGCATATCTATAACATGTGCAGTTCATGATAATAAATAATAACTCATAGTGCACGTGATGATAATAATAACAATAATAGTAATATAAATAATAATAGCACATGTGATCATAGAATAATGCACTTGTATTGAATGTGCGTGTGTATGGTAATAAATAATAACCCACGTGCATTTATATTTGCATCTAATGATAATAACAATAATAACAATAATTGTAATAATAACAGTAACAATAAAAATGCATGTGATAATAGAATAATGTAGTTGCATTGCATGTGCATTTTCATGGTAATAAATAATAACGGACGTGCATGTGCATTTTCATGTGATGATAATAATAATAATAATAGTAATAATAATAATAATAATAACAACAACAACAGCATATGCATGTGCATGAAATAAATAATATAAAACATGTAATAAATAATAACGCATCTGCATCTGCATTTTCATGCGACGTTAATAATAATAATAACAATAATAATAACAATAATGATAATTATAATAATGATAATGATAATAATTATAAATATAATTATGATAATAATAACGTGCGTGATAATATAATAACACACATCCTAACAAACCCTAACAAATCATAACAAACCCTAACGACCACTAATAACCCCTAACAACAACAAATGAACCTAAATAACACCTGAAACACACTATTAAACCCTAAAACCCTAATAAACACTAATAAATCATAGTAACCTATAATAATCCCTAAAAACCCTATTAGACTCAAATAAACGCTACAAAATCCCTAAAATCTCTAATATACAATAAAAACCCTATTGACCCATAATAAATCTTAAAAATCACTAAAACCCTAACAAACCCAACAAAACACTACACAAAACCCGCCAAATTATAGCCTACAAAAAACTACAACATGCTAATAAACCCTAATAACCCCATAAAAAATTGTAAGAAACCCTAACAACACCAAATAAATCATAACAAATCCTAACAACGCCAAATAAATCGTAACAAACTAAAGCAAACCATAACAAACCCCTAATAAACTGCAATACACTCTAACAAATCATAATAAACACTAATAAATCATAATAAACCCAAATACACGTCAATAAACCCTAATAAATAAAATAAACCCTAAGAAGCCCTCATAAATCCTAAATAACTCTAAAAAAGGTTGATAAACCCTATAAAAAGCTATTAATGCCTACAAAAGCCCAATAAAACCCTAATATACAATAAAAAGCGCTAATAAACCGTAGAAAATCCTATAGAACACTAATAAACCCTAAAGAATCCTAATAAACCCTAAAGAACCATAATAATCTCTAAAGAACACAAAAAACCCCTAAAGAACCCAAAAATTCTAAAACACATTACAGAAACCCTAAAAACTACTACAATACCACAAACAAGACCTAAAACATGAAAAAATAACCCTAACAACCCCTATCAATCCTAAAAAAACAAATAAACCCTTAAAAACCCCAAAAAACCCATTGAAAACAAATCAAATACCATAAAAACCATAAACACCCGTTAATAACCCTTAAAAATCCTAAAACCAATACAAACCATAAAAAACCATTAAATCGCTAAAAAAGGCGACAAATAGATACATAAACCCAAAAAACATTACATAAAACCTAAAAATGCAACAAGAACCCTAAAAACACAACATAAACCCTAGAAACAAAACATAAACCCAAAAATGCTACATAAACCCAAAAAGCACTACATAAACCGTAGAACCGTAACATAAACCCTAAACAACGCAACATAAACATTAAAAAACGCTACATAAAACCTAAAAACAAAACATAAACCCTAAAAACACTACATGAACCCTAAAAACATTACATAAACCCTAACAAAATGCAATATAAAAGCTTCATCTCCCCTACAAATGCTACATTAACCCAGAAAATGCAAAATAATCCCTAAAAATGCTACATAAAACCTAAAGACTAAACATGCTACAAAAACCCTAAAAACGTTACATAAACCCTAAAAATGCAAATAAAGCCTAAAACCGCTAAATAACCCCTAAAAGCGATGCATAAACACTAAAAATGCTACATAAACTCAAACAATGCTACACAAACCCTAAAAAATGTGACAAAAACCCTAAAGACGCTTCAAAACCCTAAAAAATATTAAACCCTAATATACCATAATATAAAAAATTAAACCCTAATAAACCTATAATAATATCTAATAATCCCTTAAAACGTCTTATAATCCCAAAAACCCTAATAGACTCTACTCAAACCCCAATAAAACCCCAAAAATACCTAATAAACACTAATAAATGATAATAAAACCTAGTAAACCCAAAAAATGCGTTAAGAAAACCTAAACAACCCTCGCCAACCCTAATAGACACTAATAAACACTAATAAACCACAATAAACCCCAAAAAATCCCAAAAAATCCCTAATAAACCATAAATAAATCCAAATAAACCCAAATCAACCCTAAAAAACCTTATCCCAACATAATGACCCCTAATAAAACCCTACAAAACCCTAATAATCAAAAATGCTATTATACCTTAAAAAATCACTAGAAATGATGATAAACTCTAATATAACCTAATAAACCCTAAAAACACTCACAAAAAATAAAAAAATGATCACAAACAGTAAAAACATGCTATATTACCTAAAAAGATCTAAAAACACTAATATAAGCTAATAAAGCAAAAAATGCTCATATACCTTAAAAATCCCTAGAATCCATAATAAACAATAATAAACTCTAATATAACCTATGAAACCCTAAAAATGCTAAAAAAAAACAAAATGCTCAAAAACAATAAAAAATGATATATTATCTAAAAAGACTTAACAAAAACTAATATAACCTAATAAAACAAAAAACAAATAAACCCTTAACAAATCCTATTAAACCCTAAAAATCCCTAATAAACCCTAATAAAAACTAATAAAACTTAATAAAACCATAAAAACACTAAAAATACTGTCTCAACCCTAATAAACCTTGACACACCATAATAAAACCTAATAAAACCCAACTAAACCCCAATAAACAAAAAAATGCAAACAAACCATTAAAAATCCCTAGAAACCCTACTAAACCATAATAAATTCTAATAAAACCTAATAAACCATAAAAAAAACTCACAAACACTAAAAAAACACTAATAAAACCTAAAACGTCCTAACAACACCTCATATATATTAAAAAAACTAAAAAAAACTCATATACCCTAATAAGAACACTGACAAACCATAATAAACCCTAAAAAACCCTAAAAACCCTAATAAGCACTACCCAACAATAATAAACCCTTATAAAACCCTAAAGATACCTACTCGACCCTAATAAAACCCTAAAAATACCTAATCAACCTTAATAAACCTTACAACACAATAATAAACCATAACAAACCCCTCTAAACCCTAAAATGAAAATATACCATTAAAAACCCTAAACCCCCTAATAAATGCTAATAAAACCTAAGAAAGCATAAAAG